>JARK01001397.1:68929-99130 GCA_000688135.1 Ancylostoma ceylanicum | reverse complement strand
TTTGGCCCCCCCCCCCCCCCGCCCTGAACAGTGAATGCCGCTTAGCTGCTGCCGACTGGTAAATCTTGGCCATAGCGATCCACTCGTGAAACGTTCTTGTTCGCCACCACTTTCGTCCACGCACCATCACGTATCGCTTTTACATGCGTTGCGCTACACCTCAAAAAATTCCCATGCGCGTGCTACGCAAGCACGCACGATACGTGTCGAAGCGTGGCAAATGCTAACATAGAACAGTGGACGAAATGGGATGACCAAGGCTGGATCACAGCTTTGTTTTACATCCAGCCCACAGCTTTGTTTTACATCCAGCCGCGCTAGTGCAACGACCTGAAGATACGTAATCCACCAGAATAAAGGTGCACTGACTGATATGTGGTGTGTCTTTAATTACTGTAACAATACAATGGAATTTTCCGATAGTTGAATAATTCCACAGCAGAGTACTTGATGAAAATTTTGAGAAGACACGAACGCTTACCTAGTCTGAAGAGGCTAGTGAGTATCGTATCAGTATCGTAGATGGGACCGTGTAATGCATAAGATATATTCGATTTCCCAAATTCGGCTCCCAATAAGTAGAGATCTCCAATTCTGGGAAAAGAAGGAGAAGTATGTACAACTACTGAAGAATTGCAAAAAGAGGTTAGGGACCTTTTATTTTTTTTTCAAAATTCGGATTTCTAGGATCAGATTCTGAACTGATAAGCAAAATAACTGGATCATTCGATTTTTATGCGGTCGTTGTATGGTGGTACAGATAAATCACACCAGACAGAGGAGAGGATAGAGACTGGTGGGAGCAGTTACATGCGTAACCACCGTTTTCTTCCCAACGCGAAATATGTATGTAGCTTGGCTTGCTCTGAATAGTCCTGCCAGGGAGCGTCAGCCTTCTGTGGGCTCAGCCTTATGTGGCAAGAGATTCAAGTGGAAAGTATACAGTTGAAGTTCCGGTACTGATTTTCACATCTAATTCGATTTTTATTTTGAATTTTGCCTATATTTCGATCATTTGGCTCACTCAGGAAGTGTGCAGTAAGAACATCCCCTAAATTTGTAAAAATTTCAGTGTCCTGATTTTAGTGCCTTTCAGGGTCCAAATTTGTCGCGCGTCCCTGTTAGGTTCATTTCATTCTATTATTTTATTTCTTATGCTGCTCAACAGTTTTGCTTCTTGCGATTGCAGTACCATTGCTTCCTCTCTGAGGCTGCAAGTGGCGAATTCCAGGAATTGAAATCTGCCACATTCAAGAAGAGAAAAGCTTGTGCTGTCTACTAAATCGTAGCCTCTTTTCAGCAACGGTGATGTTGTCGCTCACCTCATCGCCTGAGTTCATTGAAAATAGGAGGCAGGAATCCGCAAGGCCGATATTCCCGCAACCTTGGACAAAAGAGAACAATCTCATCGAGGTGCATATTCGTTATTTGCTAACAACTTGAACTATTTCTCGGATTCCTTAGGAAGAATGTTCCGCAAAATTCTTCTCAATGTTTCTCGAAATTTCGAAATTTTTTGTACACAAGATTACTTTTCATAGTTCATAATATTTTTACAACATTGCATGTCTATACTAGCTGCTAACTGTTAAATTTTGAAAGCTTTGCTATTCGGTCTGCAATTCACTACTCAAGTGACATATTATGTGCACGCAAATAAGTGAATAAATAAATAAAAAGATAATTAAATAAATAGGCACATACTGTATTGTCATCATTTCAACCTGGTACACCAGACAACCCATGACGTCTGCATCTGCTCAGGTCAGCATTCCTGAGGAGCTTCCGGCAGGATCCATCATCTACTCCCTCCCAGCAATCAATCCTTTGGATGGATCGTCTGTCCCTGTGGCTGTACAAGGCGACGTGAAGGAAGCTTTCAGCGTTGATCCTGATACAGGTTGTAAACACTGTAATATTCCATTGTACTCGAATACCTGTACGTGTTCCAGGAGCCATCTCCATAGCTCACCGTCTGGATTTGGAATCGATGGCGTCGAGTGACAGAACATTTTCCCTGACATTCACAGCAGGGTCACCTGGGTACGAGTCAGTTGCGGAGCTGAGGATCACAGTGACCAACATAGATGACAATCCACCGGTGCTGGACAAGGAGGGACTTCACAATGAGGTTGGTTGTTGTGGTTCCTGCTCGGGTTAACCGCATCTCCGGTATGGTAAAGTGGAAGTCGGGAAACTTCTCGTTGTCGTCGAAAGTTGTTGAGAATTGAGATCGGGTAGCCTGATAGATATGTAATAAATTCGAGCATTTGATCTCAAATGAATTAGGAGTTCGAATTGCGAACAACTTTTCGTCACATAGAGAGGTTCACATTATTTTAATTTTTTTCTTGTTGAATATGAGTTCACATTTAACACTATTAGCCACGCTCGTATTTTTTTACATACATTTTGTGGTGGTGCAGCTTATTGTGAGGATAACTTCCTGTAGTCTTCACTCAGTAGTCTTTATCATAACAATTAGTAACTGCTGTAGAGCTTCCTGTTTTTTTGAATGTGGTGGTACAGCTTATTGTGAGGATAATTCGACTGCTCGGACTGGCTGGCAGTTCATTAATTAAATGGGCTGAAAAAATTCGATTCTCATTCGATCTCAGGCATATCAGCAGACTACCCTGACCACTTGTACCTTTCAGGTAGCTATACCCGAAAACCTTCCTCCTTTGACTGTCATCGCTCGTCTTGGACTCACAGATGCAGACGATCTCGAAAATTCTGGAGAATTCTCAGTAGAAAAATCTGGATTTGGAAGCGAGCTCTACACTGCTTCAATTGTAATCCTCCTATAATTCTTTCAATCTGGTTTTTTTTTTGGAAGTACTGCTAATCTTTCTTTAGGTCAATGGTTCGTTAGTGGTCTCTGTGGCTGAAAATGCGACTTTGGATCGCGAAAAAATGGAGAGACAGACTGTCCACTTACGTGTGAAGGATGCAGCTGGAAATCAGGACTCTGCCACGGTGCGGTATTCTGTTTCGCACTTTGTAAAACTTTCACTGTTGCTTTCTTCAGTTCGTTCCCGGTCATTTTCAGCTGTCGATCCATCTTCTGGATGTGAACGACAACGCTCCACGCTTCTCGCAGGATCAGTACGCCATGCAAGTAGTGGAAAACTGGCCGGCTGGCATCGTGGTGGACCGCATGAGGGCCACCGACGGCGACACCGGGAAGAACTCGCGCGTCATTTACTCTTTGGCAACGGACAGCGCGAGACGTATGTTTTGAGCTTACAGTAGCTTACAGTTCCTGCACAATATTAAACATGCAGTAGAGTATACGTTCCCAATTAAACGCTAGTTGAACTGTGAACATCATAGATGCGGCAGGGCTGCGACGCTTTACGCTCTGAAGGTCTGACATCAAATGAAAGCACAGAAAAGCACTCTCCATTTCCTCACTGTTGAGCTGGAATTGCTTTTCATTCACTACGTTTATGGATGCTGCAGAATCAAACATTAAATATGATTTCAACGGAATTCTTTAGTAATGAAGGAAGGTTATTTTGGTGAGCGGAATTTTCAAACAAACTAACCTACGATATCTTCGTTTCCCATCTGTCTTTTGTAAAGCTTTTCTCTTGTGTGCAGGGCTAAATGACGCATGCAATAGCAGGACTATAGAGTACTAAAGAAGGAAATACGAAAACACCACTGTGTCCGGAAATGACATAAATGCGGAAACACGTATGTAAAAATTATGGTTTTCCGGTAGAAGTATTCTGAGGCTATCTCTTTCTGTAACTCCCATGATAACCGGTTGCAAGACAGGTTCGTGATATATCGAATACCTATGGGCGCTAGAACAGCTCCCTCAAAATTTAAAGAACGAATGAATTGGTTCATCAGCTCCAGTTCTGGGAACAAGAAAACTTCAAAGATCGCTCGGTCCCAATTCATCATATTTTCACTTTATCTGATGGATTCGAAACCTTAAGAAGAGAGGAAAGAAGGAAAAGAACAATCGCGACTTACGTACCTGCTCCGGGTCGAAGATTCATAACAAATTCATGACAATGAGAAAGAAAAACAAGAGGATATAATCAGAATGACGACGTAAATCGTACTAAAATTCGGCTCTTTAAATTTAGAAACACAACTTGAACAATTTCATTCTGCGCAATGATGATGAAGTTTATCCACGAGTCCGGCTTCTTCTAGTTTTTGTAGTTTTGTCAGAGGGATTTAAGACACTTTCGTTCTCTTGTTAAGTTTGCTACTTCACTTCCACTGCGGATTCTGACAAGGAACCCTGGAAGATGCATCAAGATAATCGGCAGCGTGGTTCTTTTTGACTCGTTGATGCTCTGAATTTCTCTTTCTGGTTCTTGAAATGAGGTGATCAAGAGGGAACAGAGGCAATTGACATTCTCGATGAAATCCCACTCTCTTCAACATGTTTTAAAATTTCGACGAGGCGGTGAAACTCCAGCATACTTACTCAGCGCAAGGGCAAATCAGTGGTAAATAACCAGTTTACAGCGAGGTTTTCAGCTCACAGCACGCAGCCTCAAAAACTGCCGTTCTTTGCCGAGGGAATCGTTTTGCACTTTCGTTGTTCAGTGATTTTTTTTAAACGAAAACCATTATAGACTTTGCTGTCGATGCAACGACGGGAGAGCTGTCCGTAGCGCAGGAACTCGCCGGTGCTGCCCGAGAGCAGCCGTACGAGTTGGTGGTCGTGGCCGAGGATGCAGGTTAGCAATGGGGTCAAAGTACCTCGAAAGCTCCCAGGTTTGTTGGGGTCAGGGTTTTCAAGGAATTCATTTATGTTTAGGTGATCCGAGCCTAAGTTCCTCGGTGCGAATCAAACTGAAAGTGAGTGAGCCGTTGACCCAAAAGGAAGGCGAGAAAGGGCAAGTCATCTTCATCAACCCGCCGGTCGAATATGTCCTAAAAATCAAGGAGGTGAAGCTGTCACCTGCAAATAGGCTGCTGACTCAAAGTTTGGACAGGAAGTTATTCCAGTTACATTTCAGGATACTCCGGTAAATGAGCACATCTATAACGTGAAGGCTCGCCTGGCAGGCATGGGCGAAGAAAGGATGAACATTAAGTATTCATTAAAGGTCAGTGTGACTTCATTTGAGCTCAACACTTACGTGGCGAACCACCGATCCTGTTCAGGACCTTTCTTCTGACGTTCAGTACTTCGACATAGATGAATCGTCCGGAGAGGTTTACGTCACAAGAGCTCTCGACTTTGAAAGCACCAAGTACTACTCGGTCAGTTCTACTGATATGTCATATGTAGATGAGTTGACCTATGAACTGGGTCAAAGAGACGCAATACATGTACGGCGACCGCAATGAGGGTGATCGATCCCTGAAAGGGGTAATCGTAGACAGTAAACTACAACTTGAAACGAGATCAATCATCTGAGGAGAAATGTGCTGATTACTCAAAAGCATGGAATCTGCGAGGATTCGGGCGATCACGTGTCATCGGTGTCATCGGTTAGGATAGTCATGGAGAAATTAGAGAAAAATTAACGCACTGAAACGTGTAGTAAATCAAGCGGTCTCGTGGATAACAATGCATGACTCGGATGCTTGCCGTTCAGTGTGAATATTACTAGTTATATGCCACTAGACAAAAATCGTCGTTTTTGAAACCTTGTATAATCTCAGTTATGTTATTCGATTAGGACTCACCCATGTGCAGGGTGACCTAAAAGTCTTTGGCCTGTTATAACGGCTCACTTGGGTTATGACGGCTGTAGGAAATTAGATGCTATAGTCCTTATGCGCAATCGGTGGAAAGTCTTCGAGCGCGCAAAGCCTGCGACGCGTGCGCGGCGCGTCCGCTCGTAACAGCGGTCCGGCATCCTCGCTCAGCTGTTCGAGGAAGCCGTTTCTTAGGGTTTGGCTCAGGTACGCGTTTTTAGCTGCTAACTGAGACAAGCGGAGGCTAAAAACAAACGAAGGCGCGCGAAAACGTGAAAAATAACAATTTCACGGGCAAAACATGCATAAAGTAAGGCATAGGGGCCATAGGATCAACATCGGTCAGCTATGATCTTCATTACACCAACACTTCAAACAATAAGCGTAAATCCCTGCGCTACCTTACCCTCTTCGTCCTCAGACCTCTCAGGACTTACGTTTAATCCCATCCTTTGATTCTTTCAAAAGCAACTAAGGAGAACGTTTGAGCGAAGCGCTGATGACCACGAGCAATTCCGCTTTGGAACGCTTTCTTCCCTGCTGCGCCAACGATAAACATGCTTCTGAGATCTAAATAGGGCAATTTAATTGGCAGTGCACTTCCCCTCCCATTTTGACCATACATAGTTGGTTCCCGTCTAAAATTTTCGCTGCTCTTGAACGCCGGCCAAAGACTTTTGCGTCACCCTGTACGTGATTATGGCACTCTTCTTGAGAGAGAAAGTTGTCAACATTCACAAGGGTCGCCGCTGATAATCCAGCAACATTAAGTAACTAGTTATTCACTCATATTATAAACAGTCCGTCACGGAAGTTGTGGCAAAAGTGCGGGTTCACGGCTGGATGCGCACTGAACGAATTCTGCGGCTGCCGCGGACCTCAACGCAGGAGGAGTGCGTGTCCTACAGCCATCAAATGGTCTTCTACTACGCTACGGAACTTCTAGGACAAGTTCTCTGATCGCATGTGAGATGTGCCTTCAAAGCTCAAAGCTCTAAGCTTACTGACAATTTGTTTCGCCTTTTCTCGTCGACAAGTTGTCAGCACAAAACGTGTCGGCAAGTGACTGTGGTCAGCTGTTAGCTTCGAGAGTTGTCGACAAGGGTTAGGACAACTTACCGACAAGAAAAACCGAAAGCGAGTTGTTAAAACTTTGTGGGCAAGTTTCGGATGCGATAAGGCAACTTGTTTTGGGGATTCTGAGTTGCTCAAACAGAGTAAAGCACCAAATGTACTCGAGATTGAAATTCAGACAATAGAGAGCAGCAAGATGCCGATCGTATGTGGGGCTGTAGGGTTTTCCCTTCTTTGAATATTCGTCATAATCCGAACCCGTTCCTGGGTTATCAGTAATTTGATTTTTTCTTTTTCAGTCAGTCCCAAGAATAGTCCAGACCTCCCATAACTCAGGCGCGAACCGCTGATCAATCCCGCATCGATTTCTCTCGTTGTGCCTCTGGATCGAAACTTTTATCCGGATTATTAGTACTAGCTAGCCCAGAATATCACGTGGGCAAAGTGCATATTTACAAAAACGGACATTACGAAATCAAAAGCTCGTTGGCTAAAACGAAGCTGGAAAGCCGGAAAAGGTTTCGACGATGAACCTGCCGAGGTTTCCGTGCTGTTCCCCCCGTGAAGTACGGTCGAATGCCCTCACTGAATACGATTATTTTGGCGCTTCCCGCTGCCGCAGCGCGACTCTCGCGTGTTTGCAAAAGCCGTCTGGTTTTATTCGTTCGCGTTCTTAAACATACTTGTTTCTACTTTCTACGAGTATACTGTTTCCTTTGCCGATTTTTTGCTCAGCGTTTCCATTGTTGTGTTCCTGTTTGCCACTTGACGCGGCCGCGACTTTGTTTCGCTGCATATGACGGACGAACTCGTCCACCTTTATAATCGTCCCGATATCGCGATGTAAACGAACGTAAGCGAACGTAGGCGAGGAAAGAAGTGAAGAGGAGTGTGAACGCCTCGAGGGAGGAGAACAGGCCATGCCCTGGGACTGCCTGAAGGTGGGGTAAAACAGCACTGAGTGTCGCATCGTGTTTGCTCCGCCATCTCCTGCGAAACCGTTCGTCCCTTCGCGAGCGGCACGTTCCAAACCGTTGCCTCCTGCGGTCTGCACTGATAATTGTCGTGTTCGCAGGAGGCTGTGCTTGCCTTGACTCTCAAGTGCTCCCTCCACTTCAGAGCCTTGTCGTCATAGCGGTGCCCTATACGCTCCAACCACCGCTCTTCCTTTATTTTCGTGAGCCGACACTCTCTCTGGAACGCTCTGTAGCGCATATTTTCTCTAAAACTTCTTTGCGAGGCGTTGATTGGCTTATTATTTATTGCAATCGTGTGTGACCGTTGCGCAAGGTCACAAAATGCAACTCATTGGTGCTCCAACACTTTCTTCAAAGTGCTCTTCGTTCCTCAAACATTAGGGGAATGAAACGTGCTAATTGGCGAGTCAACCATCCACTCCAGGGTCTTTAAGTGTCATCGAAAGGATAATTTCTCTCAGATACTTCACACAGTGAGATCGTCACACTTTTCCTGGACGTACTAAGAACAAAGGTGGCTTATAAGACAGAATCCCAATTGTGGCTCCTTCGCCCTTCCTATATCAAATGTACGTTACTCACACTTGACTTTCTGTAGAGGCTAAACTTCTGTCCACAGGAACAAGGATCTTAACCAATTTAGACTTCAAAAAAAAATAGAATGCCTCAGCAGTTTTAGTACTATACGCTGCTATGCAGCATTTGAGAACGCAATTTTGAGCAGTTTTCTTTTTCTTTTGCGTTCTGGTGGCACTGCAAGCAGTTCCTGAGATTTCAGAAGCTTAGTACCAGCATGTCCAGAAAAGCCTAAATTGGCCTTGAGGGCTTCAGGTAACTTTGAAATCTTACACAGACATCATACCCACTTATAGAGTCTTACTGAAAGAAAAATAAGCTCTGATGGTTTTTCTTGAGATGATATTAGGTTCGAGTCCAGGGTCTGTTTTCCAAACCTCCTTCGCTGCTCTCGCCTCTCCGCACTCTTCAAAAACGCTCATTTTATTCTAAACTAATGTACTGTGAACTTCAAACGGCCGTAGACATGGTGCGGGACCGCGGCGCGGCGTCCTTGGGCAGAGACACAGGGGGTCTACATGCTGGCTTTGGTGTCTCTACCCAAAAATGCCGTGCCGCGGTCCCAGCGCTTTTCTACGGCCGTCTGGAGTTCAATATAGAAAACTGTGCAACTGTAAGACCTTGAATCTGGTGAGATAGCTGTATGGGAGCAACCTAACAAGGCTGCCATTTCCCCGTCAAGCACTTAGTGCTTAGAAGTGCCAAACAAAGTCATAACACATGCCTAGAGGCTCGTACATGGATATAATTCCTAGATTTTCTCGGGAAAATGAGTGTTACCTCTTGTGGAGAACTGTTGCAAGTTACAATATGTGCATAATACACACTTCGTTGCATCGCAGCGCACATGTCTGGCCACTTCGACCATGTGTCGTCCCCTGGTTGGATGAATAATCGTCATTTGAAGCCTTTTTAATAGAGTAATATCGGAGGCTAAATTTAACTCGATCCGGACAAGCCGGCACGAGTCTCTAGAGCTTCCTTATGATTCCGAGTGAAAACGCTTCCGAGTGTCAGTTCAATTCCTGGAAATCGGAAGGAAAAATGCGTTCGGTTCCTCACTGCGACGAGTATCACATGACTTCTTCAGTAATGGTGACTAATAATGTCAATGTTTGCACTGTTTGTTCTCGTTTGTCCTAGAATTCTCCAATCAGCTGATCAGCCGGGTCGATTTTCCACACATTTGGTTGCATAGAAATTTTGCTGCAGCATGCGATGCGGGCGATTTCGACGAATTTCCCGCAAACGTCACATAGCATACGACACGAGGTGTCAGCGGTGACGGACGGATTCTGTTTTTGTACGGTAGGGGCGGAGGACACGCCGAGGAGCGCGGGTGCGCTGACCAGCTGATGCCACTCTGCGCCGTCGCCGCGTCCGAATTGAGCCGTTCCTTCTTCCCGTAGATGGTATTGAAGCTGTCGTCGAGCTGAACGCTGCGTGTTGCAGTGTCTCACCTCACCTGGGGCAGCTGAGCTCCTCTTTTGGTCGTCACTTGCCTTGTTACTCTGGGGCTTGCGTGATAGCACTTCAGTGAACGAGTTCTTGCGATTTTCACTGGTCTCCATGTCGAATGAAGACTGGTCCGAGCGTTCAGTGCGAGCGAACTCTCGTAGCTTTTTTGTTCCATGGAGTGCATCTCGACGGACTTCCAGTTGCTTATTTTGGGTAGCCATTGAAATCGATCCTGCTCCTCGTGGGCCGCTTGAATTGCACAGCTGGTTTCGCATAGAAGTTTCATAAAATCCAACCATCCGAGGAAATGCAACTTTCACAAGAGTTATATAACAGAAGAACGAAACCACCATCATCCACATTCACGATGAGCAACATGTTTTTAAACATATTCCCCTGCATTTTTGTTATACCACATGAGAATTTTAGAGTTCTATATCCAAGTCTTAGGTATGAGTCTACTGTAACTATATAGTCCATAGGTGAGCCTATGTAGGTGCAATATTCCCAATAGACACTCAATCTATAGTCTTCTTTTGAAAGGTGGATCTATGCAAGCAAATACTAACTTGGAATGAAGTTGAACTTGTTTAAGTCCCAGAAATAGTATTAGCTTCATCCCTGCGATAATAAATCAGAGAAGTTCCGTCTTCAATCAAGAAAGTTTTTAGTGCAGTGTGAGACAAAAGTTATTGTACAACGTTTTCTAGAATATTTCCCTGCTTAAAGGCAGCACCCGCGGAAATTTTCATGTTTGAGATTTCGCTGAATTTTGAGGTTATCAGAGACGGTGAACTCATAGGCAATAATCAAACAGCGCGAAACACGCCGGAAGACGGGAAACGAAGACGCTGTTTTGCATGAGTTCACAGCGCGGACGAGTTTTCCGCTGAGGGTATAAGCGCGTAACGCCACGAAACCCTGTGGATGGTGTGTATTTCATACACTACTCTACATACACTGCTCTATGCCATGCGCCGCAATAGCTCTAGCTGGCGCTTCGAGCCGGGGAAAACTCGTACAGGCGTGAACACGCCCAGGCGGGTTCACGACGTCAGTTCGATTTTCTCTGCAGGTAAGCCATTATTGCTTGTGTTCATTTCACATTTATGATGTGCTGAGTCTGTACTTCATCACCCGCACATCAGCTCAGAATCGAGAATTTCCGCGGGTGCTGCCTTTAAGGACTGATAACTTGCGTTAGTTTTGAAAGAGTTTTATTAAAATTTAAAAAACCTTCACTGGTGGCCTTCATTCTGCAATGGAGATTAACCTGAGCACTATTTTTATGCACTATCAAAAGAAGTGCTTGAGGGTTTTGAGGAATTCATGAAGACCTCTTTGACAGCTTTTTTGATTTATTTAGAAAGGTCATAGAGTGCACCTCGTTAGCACATCCACGCCCATTCGTGAAATCGGCCTACTATAAATTTTGCAAGAAAGCGGGTAAACCGAATTTAGAAGAACTCCATTTGGCAGCACCGAGAATTGCAGTATAGAATTTTAAACCACCATTTTCCCTGCACTTGTCCACAAGTTTCCAGGATGGTTTTCTAATCAAAAAATGATGCGAACCCAGCACTATCAGTCTGTTCAGCGAATTTGATGAAAACGAAAAAGAAGAAAACGCTACGAAATGAGTCAGCAAACGCTGAACATAACCTTTCACCCCCTCTTTACCGCGTAAAAAGTTGATAATTTGAGTGTTATTATGAAATTGTAAGTATGGGATACATAAGAGTGTCTTGCTGGGACAACCACGGATGAGGTTTATGTGATGGCTTGCTTTCAACTTTGTTGTGCCTGTTAGGAAATACCCATTTGAATAGTTCGTGGAAAAATCGAATCTGATTCACTAACCAGAAAAATCATAAAATTTCCACCTGAAAGAATGCGTCTTCATAAACGCAAGCTATGGTAGGCCTCCACCCTGGCGATAGCGAAACTTCTCCTGTATATCCCAGATTTCCCCTTCCGCTGAAAGTTTTATTCAGCTGTCCACATAGCAGCTATTTTTTGCGCCGTTTTCACTGGACCGCCGCTTTCAAGCACTGCAACTCAACAACCTCGGTTCCAGCGATGGTCGGGAGAGTCAAGAAACTGAGAGGCGAAAAAGTCGAAGGCGTGCTCCTCAATCCGGACTCGCGTCGTACAAATGCTGCGATGAGTTTTTCCCGCTGACTGCGCGTTCCTCGTTCCATCGTCATCAGCGCAAACAGCGTCGTCCGCGTGCGACGTCGTTGCTTCTTCTGTGTCGCTAATGAAACAACCATTCCGGAGGCCCAACGAAGAAACGACATCTGGATTCGTACTGTTGTCCGACAAGCGAGTGAGGGCGAGGGCGGATGAGTCAGAGACGCGGCGTCTCCGTCACGGTGCTTGCTGCTCACGGCGTTGTTGATCCAACTGCGTGGTGTTCACCTACGCGAACCCCGGCGCTGCACTTCGGGACAGGTGCGAATTGCGAACGACGAGGCGTCGAGTTGATCACATCATCTGATTTGGGCTGTGTGATCAATCATTGTTGTTTTTCCGACTCTCCGTGTTTTCGAAACGTTTCACCTGTCTGTCATAAGGGTTTGTGTGTCGCTTCGCTGCTTCGCTTCAGCCGTTTATTACTTCGCCGTAGCGGTGAATCCCTTCTTTTTCGCATCTTTACAAACAATCCGTGGACGTCACGCTTTCTGGAACGGCTCCCATGTGTACATATAAGCCAAGTTTCTCATATCCCGCATGAAAATGTTGTTGACCTTTCGAGAATTTCCAACAGCTTTGGTAGGGAAAATTCTGCTGGATCAAAAAGTGCTCTGCTTGTATGCTCTCCAACCCGAACGGAATGAGACTGTTCGCAACAGCAACCACCTGCGCTTCAGCAAATTGTACGTTTTTCCCCGTTTGTTCATTTGCCAATCCACCAATTCAATTGTTGGTGCTGTTCCTAAACTGGTAAAAACGATTTTGCCCTTACGAAATCAATGACACTTCTTTGTTGAGCACCGATTTCATCTGTTCGGCGAACGTCTCTCTTCAACATCAAGGGAAAGTAGAATCGGCTGGTTATACGGACTCCCCTCAACTTCTTGGATGCCCATTGGTCACCCTTTCCCTCTTCCAATTAGTCTAATGGGTTGTTGGGAACAAGAGGAAAGATCAGATCGAAAGAAAATGGACTTTACCTATACATGTAGCAACCATTACGAATAAGTATTTTTACATGGTATTAACTCTCGGAGCAACAGTATTATCTATTAGTATTACTAGTACACATCATTGGTTTTCCCTGTTCTGGTCGACTGTCCTACACCATTAGTTCAGGAGCAATTCATTGCTGGACAGATCCAGATTTTCAATTTTTGAAGTAGAATCCCTCGCTAGACCTTGGTATAGCCGCTTTGCCAATGTCTCGGGTGTCTATCATATCGTTCTTGGAAAAAAATTGCAGAAAATACTCGTATAACATAGCGAGTGCAATGCAAAAGAATTTTTTCTGTAGAAAATAGGACCTAAAAGAGTCTTCTTCTGTGAAGAGGCGTTTAATCCCAAACCTGAGAAAGTTTTCAAGGAGGCTTCTCCGAATACTTTCTGGAAATTTTCCGAACATCCGGATGTCCTACCAAACGGTTCTCAAGATGATTGTGCGGTTACCTTGTCCTCGTTTATTGTTAGCAGAGCCAACGTCGATGTTTCCGCGTTCGTGCCCGGGCATTCTCTCTCTCGTTCGCAGTGAAAAACTGGGTGTACTACTAGTTGCGCAGTTGTCTATCGTCGTGGGTTATACTGGGATTAAGAGGTCCTTCTACCTGTAGCTCATCCGCTCATTCCAAAAGCAATAAAGTACAGTATATGGGTAATGGTCATAAGAAAAATGGGCAAATGCTTAAGAAGCTTGAGGAACTGCAGTAAACAACCTCGCCACAGTCTCAATGCTACCTAGGGCTTCAGGGGAAAACCTTGGGCCAGGCATAATTAGACCAAAAAAACCAAACCTCAGCCCCGCACCTGTTCCACCCCAGTTGCTCTTTTTCGAATAACCACTAGTTCATACAACTAAACCTGCTCATGGCTTTATTAGTAGTAATAGTGTTGGAACACCCATCGCGTCACATTGAGTGCTGCCCTCTTTAGCAACGACTGTGGAGTTCATTCCTAGCCACTTGCTAACCATAACAATAACATGACCAGTAATACCCAGCTGATAAGGGACATCGCCCTTCGTCGCTCCTCACACTTCTTCAAGTCCCTGTGAGCACACAACCTCAGCCGCCCCTCCTCTGTTTGCCCGTTTCGAAGGATAATTGGAATTCGATTTGAACGGTGGCATTTGTTTGGAGTGTTGCTGGTCCGGCAGCATTGTATGTACATGTCACACGTCGTCCTCGTTCAACGAACGACCATGACACTGCCTTCTACTTGTTGCTTTCGACGTTCTGTTGTCGAAGAGAGCCAGTGTATGTGATCGAAAACGCTCCGACGTCTCTAGCGATAGTCGGGACCGTCGTTAGCGAGCAAAAACGCGTAGCGGTCAGTCTCGTGGGCATTACTCCTCCTCGTTAGCCTTGTCAGTTCTTGAGCAGACCGACAAATGTGATCTGCTGCAGAATCCACTTCGTCGAAGGTATTCAGAGTTTCGCGGTATGACGTGGTCCGTAACACCAAAAGCGCATTCCTGAAACCTTCTGGGAAAACGACGATGTTCTCAAGTGGATCCTTGATCTTGAGCGTACGAACTGGATTCGCATATTGTGTTCCCACTACTTTCTATGACTTCCTAGTTCCTTTCATCGCTGTTTACCGGCTATTTTTTTGGATGCGAACTCGTTCAATTTGAATTTCTGGGAAAATCACAATTACCGGGGCAACGTTCACAATTTCTACCATTTTGAAGGTGCAGTGCCACACGAAGACGAAAAAAAAGAGGATCCTCGAGTTTTTAGGGTATTCAACTATTTAAGCAGACCATACGCTTCCAGCCTTCTGGGTACTCCCTTTGTTTACCTATTAAAATAGTTTTCCATATAGATTGTAGTGAGAAGGCCTACAGTTTCATGCCGGAAATGTTCCTTATCATCTACATTCGTGTCACTGGTTTTAATTGTCTGTTTCCAGAGCGAACCGTTAATTTTACTTTTTATCGTGGTGCGTTTTATCTATGTTATAGAACACCCTGAGAGCAAGCAAACAAATGAGCAAATAAATAAATAAACAGAAAATATCTGGCGTCAATCATCTAATCAATGATCGCTAGAAGGTGTCGCTCACATAGCATAGATGATTCCGTGCAGAATTGCTGTAGTGTAGTGCTTGCATGTGAACGTCTGCTTTTGGGAAGAACTTGGGGGAACTAAGGCAGCATCTCGAGTTTTCTTCTAGGCACTCCGAAAATGCGTATATCCCGAAGAGGGGGGAGTGGGTGCGTGCGACCCAGCCCAAGAATTGGTCGATTTACTCAACTAGACAATCCAAGGGCTCAACCCTCGCAGCCGCTTCTAGATAGAACGCTCCACCTCCACCATCACACCTCAAAAACGTTTGTGAGATTTTCAAATCTGCCGGAGTTGATCATTGCAAGTGGTACATTCAAATCAGTGCAAAACCGCACGAAAAACCCGTTTCCGAAAATCAAATCAGGGGGGTCTGTGGGCGGAGCCGGGGGCGGGGCTAAGACGCTATGAAGTAATACACTCCAGGGATCGCAAATTCTGAGGGAATCAGCCCTTCTCGTGAGAGCTCCTCATCCCTAACAGAACAGAAAAAAACTGTGCACCATGCGTCACGAGAAAGGGAGTGCATGATCCCCGTTGGAGGAACCCCACAATTCCGCCTTGGCTTCCTATACATGCTCATCAAAAGTTCGTTCTCAAGAACGGGTTTCAGCTGCTGTTTTGTTCCGAAACACATATACCATTCTTCTGGTCAGCAGCTTCTAGAGATTTCTTTCATTCAAAAAATTCAGAGACCGATTCTGTTGGGAGGCAAAAGACGTGATCTTACCTATCCTATCTGAGGTTTCTTATCAAAAGGATCATAAGAAAAGTGAGAGGGAAAAGCTATGGCTAATCCATGTTCCCAATGATAGCTAATTCTCACTTATTTCGCTTTCAGGAAACTTTTGCACTTTAAAACAGGGCAGCTGCCGATGAATGGATGTCCTTTAGGAACAAGATTTAGAATGCTACAAAACCCTCCGCGCAAGTCCACAAACGAGCCCGGTTTTTCATATTCAAGCAACTTTTGAGACAGCCTTGTTCCCTGTACTTATCATTAGCGATCTTGCTTGTATTAACCGTCTTGTAGTCATCATCAAAAACGCGAGGCTACGTTATATCTAACTTACAACCTTTGTGAAAACCGTATTTTTTCGATGTTTTTTCTTGCTCAGAAATCCCCCCCTGCATGTACCATTCATGCTCAGCGGCTCCCATAGCTAGCTTGATGAATGTTTTCGAAGAAGTTCTTGCACGCCCCAGCCCTCCGAAGTGAAGGAGTATTAGAGAGCTTTGAGCTTTATGAACATTTTGGGAAGGCTATGATTTACCCGCCCATTCAGTGTGGGCGAATTTTCCAGATTAAAATGGGTGTACTTTATCCAAACGACTTGTCGCAGTCAGCAGTTACAAATAAGAGCAGAGACAGCAGGACATGTGACATTTTGAAAACCCGTCCAATCTAAAAGAGCGGGGAGCTCAACGCCTTTCCCGCAACATTCATGAATTCTACCACGCGTAAAAATGGATACATTTTATTCTATTGGCTACCCTCCGCAAGCAGCGGCACCAATTACAGTAGTATTACTTCAACTGCATGAGTGTTCAAAAATCCTTCTAGTGGCGACTGCACTTGTATAAAAAGCCGTTAACGATTCTGATGTGAGACTGTGGTTATTGAGATGCAAAGCAGTTGGCGCTTCTAAAAAGCCAATAATTTTTTAAAGTCACAATTACTTTCTCATACGTCTACCTGAGATTCCCTTATCACTTAGATTCCTTTGGTAAATCAATTTAATGCATACATGAAAAGTTTGCCAGGAGTGCCCCTTTGGAACAGATTTATGCACCAGAGCAATAACAATAATTTAGTAGTGTCTCACTAAGAGAATTTATTTTTTAGCAGTTTGTTCTTTATTATTCGATATTTGCTCATTCTCAGAAATTTTATAAACTATTTACCTTGAAAAGCACAGCGCTGCATCCTATCCAACCTGTGTGCCAGTGAACGCTTCGCCGAACCTTCGCTTTTTTTTGAGGAAACGCGAGGAAACGCATCTCGATCACGTGTGAATGCTTCTCACAGGCTGCATTGAATGTGTGAAAGGCAGCTTTTTAAGCCGGACTGGGGTTAGGCTTGACTTCCCCAACAGGCTAGCCTGTAGGCACCAATGCTACGCATCTATCATACAGCATCTATCAACATCGCCTCTACCATTAGCGCATTTATCATCAGCTATAACAGAACGCCACTTGCAGATATGAGTCCTCGTGCAAGTGGAAAGTGCTGGAAAAAAGTTGCCAAAAGTTCCTCGATTAACGACTGCTCATGACACTTGAAATCCTTCATCGTCTTGTGATGTTTGCATTAGCTGCTTGATCTGAGAGATCTTATCTTCCGCAAACAACTTTTACACGTTTCTCTGTTTGCTTTCGCCCAACTTTGTGCGCTAGGTTCTGTTCGCAGTTCTGCGCCATCCCCCGCAGCATAGCTGCTCCGGCTGCACAGTCGTCAAAATATAGCTTAGTCAGAGCTGTCTCCCCTGGACCAACAAACCTGGAGAACCTTGTTGACCTCGACGCCGGGCGCCTCATTGTGTCCTCAGTGCACTTTGCGTTTTCTGTCACCACGTGTCCACGACTTTCTCCTCTCTTCACTGTTACCATGTCAATTTGCTCGAGGTAACCTCAGAATTTCAGTTCCTCGACCATCACAACTCGGGCCAGTTGCCGCCCACCGTAGGCCACGCCTCTCTTCTCGTGCCAGCTCAACGGGTTAGAGCGAAACACCTGACCTTTCAACCTTTCGCTTCTTTCTCTGCTTGAAGCTCTGCTTTCGTTCAGGTAGCGATCTTTCATTCTGACAGAGGATCCGTTTGAGGATGGACAAACTGGAGAGGAGGCTCGCTCGTCTCTGGCGCCGCGTGCGCGGCGGAAAGCGGAGGGAGCGCAGGTCGAAGAAGGGAGAATCCTCGCCGCAACTGAACCGAGGAGAAATCGCTTCGAACAACAAGCAACGCTATGACGACAAAAAGGACCCGAAGGATACGACGGCGCTACCCAGGCGCATCCATTCGAAGCACGAGGAGAAGCCGGTGCCGAATGGAGCTGCGCCTCGCCGCGATCCTCCGTCGCAAGACGTAGCGCGGGCGCTGATCAGGCTCTACGCCTACGCCCGCCTGAAATCGTTGCAGAACTCCATCGTGGCAGGATCGACGTCGTTGAAGTCAAACGACTCGACAACAACTGACCAGGAAAACATCGAGTCATTCAAGCCACTGGAGCGGCTCTCGTTCCTATCTTCACTTCCGCAGCTGTCGCTGAATCGGTTCGAGAGCAGGGAATTCGACAAGGTGAGCTTTTAGGGGTCCCCCTTCTGAGTATAGCAGCTCTACAGAGTTCGCGAACATCCACTATAGGGTGCTACATGCACAAAGTGTTTGTAAGCTGAGTAGTAGAATTCATCCTAGTAAAAACTGCAAATTTCACCTTTTAGTCCATAATCTCTCTTGGAGATCGGAAAATAACACATTTGCAAGACTTTTGGGTGATTATCTTCATTCATTATCGTCGAAATTTTTGAGCTGGTAGCCTCACAAAATACGTAGTAGCTTTAAAATACGGGAAGTCAAGATAGGTTGCCTCTTGTAGGTAACGACGGTTTGTACACTCTAGCTAAACTTATGTTCTGGATGAGTATTTTTACCATGCATTTCATGAGGCAAGAGGTGAACTCCAACCGAGCATCACCTACATGACCGGCTTATCTAGGCATTTTCACACGAATCGCTACCTTTTTTCCCAAAACAGGTCTCAGTGCTACTGATGAAATCTGCCAATGATTTGCTTAGTTAGCAGTCAGTTCCAGAGCGACTAAAAAACCGAAATATATATGGTCTATGTGCACAGCTCGACTTTTGATATCTCATCGTGCGCTCGGCAGCAGGATGGATTCACAAAGTTCGCTTATTACTGTGACCTACTGTGACCCGACCGTTCCCACTGCTATGAACAATTTTACGGAGTCTCTCGATCGTGACGTTCGTAAGCTCTTAGCGCTGCTATACAACCCCCTCTATACATCCTCCTATACATATCCCTCTGTCATCCTCCCTATTTCCACCCTCTGCACATCCTCCAATTGACCTTTTTCTGCCGAAGTCTTTGATGCCTTACTGGTTTAGATGTGCCTGAGCCGTGATAGTGGATACCTGACCGGCTCGCCTTGGGAGTTCTCGAGCAGCTCCGAAACTCTTCGTCGGCCGAAGTGGGTGTATTTCCAGTGTTTCTGTTCACATGGCAAGATTCATGAATGCTCCTGAGAAGGTATGACGCTTAACGCTCACCTAAAGTGGGCCAATTTTGGAGACAAAACGTGTTCGATATGAGTACATCTATCACTCTACGGTGCTGCTGAGTAAGACGAAATGATGTCACATAGTACATTTGTTTCTGCCTGGAAAACTCGTCCACTTCTAGATAGAGGATGAGTGGGAACCGTGTCATGAGCATTGATGACTCCCGCTGTTGTACCTCCCCACCACCTCATCATATGCAGATGAAAAAATATGAAGACGTTGTGTTAAAGGTCCCCACCGGTGATTAGTCCACGAAAACGCGAGGCAGAAGTGGCACCCCCGTCTAAAAGGCGATTCTACGCTTCACATGGCGACATCCTGCACCGTGTCGACTCATCCACTCAAACCCTCGAGACGATAGAATCTTTTCTAAGGTGCTCCACTGCTCTCTCACATTATTTGGCCATTAATACCCAGCGGTCTTCAGTAGAAATGTCTACAAATCGAAATGTGTGACGAGCCTGTTCGAAGCTGCAGACGCAGGCCTGGACGCGCTCATCGACGACGTCCTGGCCGAGTTCGATCGGTGGTTCGTCGGTCGCAAAATGCTCGTCGTCGCCAGCGAACTTCACTTCTCCGTACCGCTCGCGAAACGCTCCAGAAAGCTGGAGCTAATGTTGGTTCACTGTAATATAATCTGGTCAGGAGAAAATCAATGAGTTCTGGTTTCCAGACTAAAACAGCAAATGCTCCGTTCACTTCTCGAAAATAATCGGCGAATTCTGTATCTGAGAGGAAAAAGTGAAGTTTTGCCGGTGCACATGGCAGAAGCAAGGACCGAGGAGAACATCATCAACGACCTCAATCTTCAGACTGTGCAAGGTGATTTCCATTTTTATTTGTTCCGTTCTCAGCAAGATCTGTTCTGGTTCACTCCTGAAATCCAGAAATCATTCCCAATTCTGTACTACTAATCGTTCCCAGCACCACTGCTTTGCTAAAAATTGGAGATGCGAGTTCGGTGATATAATAGAATCCTGAAGTGAAAAAAAAAGGGGGGGGGGAGGGGACCACAGCTACCACCGCGGGGTTCACGAAGTTTTCTGGAAATTCAATAACCTGTCCGCACCTCCCGACTCAACGAGTCCTTGGAGGGGGAAAACTTTACATTCCATCCACAGCAAAGGAATGCCGGGAGAGCAATTAACAACAGCAACTTTTCCCTAGAAAACTCTGCGAGGCCATCCTGAGAATCCCAAGAGGAGAATCGAATTGATCAGCATTATTCCCAATTCTGGACAGTCAAAGACTGCAGATTTTTCATCACTTCTCTTACACCTGATGAGAGCGAGGAAAACCACGCTTGTTGGCGACATCCGGTTCCCTTTTTTCGATTATTCTTTCACCTATTTATTCCACTCTTCAAGACAGACGTTGCTGACAGCGGTTATAAATTTGTGTCAGTAGAAATCAGCGTCAACATTTAGTGTTGCTAAATCACATGGGAACTCCATTATGACAATAAATTGAACTTGACCTTGTGATAGCTACCCTATGGTGCAAACGGAACTTGTTTCTGTTTCTTAGCGGTTTACTTTAGTTCCGGGGACTGTCCTCTTGAAATGGACGAGTTGCGGTGAAAGTGGGTGTATTACCTCTGGTGAGCTTGTCTCGCTCAGCGAGAAGAAGCTGCGTTAGAAATGGCAAGATATATCCCATTTGCACGAACAACTCCCCGTTTTGGGAGATCGGGAAGCTTCGAACATTCCTGTGCCCGTATTTGTGAACGTTCCCGGAGAGTTTGTTACTTACCCGCGCTTCTAGTTTGGACGAGTTGTCTGGGCAAAAAATGAGTATACTCTGTTAAAGCGACTTTTCTCAACCGATGATGACATCTGATGGCTGATGTGACCAGATGTATCGTTTTCTGCTCGGGAAACTCGTCCACTCTAGGCGAGCGATAAGTTCGATCCTTTATGGGAACGTTCATGGATCCCGCCACTGGGAAAGTTCACGAATCCCTACAGAGGATGGTGACGTGAATATGTGGAACCCTCCATACTTCAATTTTATGTTCTCCGCGGGTTCCTGGAAAGCTCTAATAATCCCTTTCTTTCATTGAAGGTCTTGGTATTTCCGGGGAGAACGAAAATCTTCTAAAAACCCCGCCACATTGCTGTTTTTACCTCCACCCAACCGAAAGCTCACCGAAACTCCTCCACCGTGCCACGATCCACAGACCTCCTGTGGCGCGGCGCTTTTTCGAGTACGACAAAGCGCTCTAATGCGATTAAGTGCTGATCCGTTCGAATTGCTGTCAAAGACTGCGAGATGCGGCGACTCGTCGCACCCCTATCGGGAAGGGAACACCCGCGCTGAGCTGATAGCCAAATAAGCGTGTTTATCAGCGTGGGAGGATCTGCGTTTTACTCGCAAACAGCTCCGTTCGCGTGCAGGTGTCATGACTCATGAGTCACTAAAGGGAATATTTTCAGGCGTCTACCAACGCTGCTACCACAAGTTGCTGCCGTTCGTGCACTCACAGACGCCCAGCTGGCACGCACCGTACTGGAAGCTCTCCGAGCCGCCGGTCCTGCCAAAGAGTTCCGTGTTCCTCCTCGAAGACGACTGCACGAAACTTCGTACTCACTCCTTTATCTCCTTCAACATCATCGGCCTGTCTATATTCGGTATTGGACATCAGTCACACGATATGCTAGCGTGAGCGCTGCGCTTCGAACTGTTTTCCGTGTTCTTCTCGTGTGCACTTAGCCATACGTCGCGTCTGCTGTGTCTATTCTATTGTACATTGAATGCTGAGCACTTTTCTGATGCTTCTTTGCTCATCGGGTTGTGTATAAAGACTTTTCTTGTTTTGTTTTTTTACTGTATACCGTCTTTGGATCCACACAGACTTTGCTCAAAGCCAATGGCTCTGATGCAAAATGCGTTACTAGGCAAGCATCCAGGATGTATGTGTGTATATTGGATGCCAATCCATGTATATTTTATGGTCTCATTTTAATCCCTGGTTTCTATTCAGCTCCCATCCCTATTGAAATCTCTGTAAGGGGTCTCAAGTAACCGTCATTCTAGTGAAAATGGAAGAACGTCTCCGTGTTCCAAGCTATTCATCTATCCATCTGTCGCTGGGAACGAATAAAAAAAAAACGGAAAAAGTGCACGAGCATGAGCTTGTCAATCTAATGAGGAGTCAAGGGAAGATTTGTTTGCGACTGTTCCACTGCTTGATACGAAATTGGGGCCTTTAGAACCTGAGCAGCATGCTTCATTGAGATAACCCACGGTGAACCCCTCAACAACATGCATAGTATCCCAACTTTTGCACGGATGTTAACACACCCTAGGAAATCTCAATGGCGCATTCATGTCCTGCAATCTCAACAGCCCTTTTGGTCGAGCAGCGGTGGAAGATCCATAGATCATAAGTAAGCAAATTTTCGATTGTAATTCGGCTACGAGTGGTAAACCTGGGATCCAACGCAGAACTGAAAATAGGAGGAAGGAATTGAGTCCACCAACTCCTCATACGCTGGAACTTTAGCCAGAACAGAGCTAACTAACAATCTTGGTCAACTGCTCAAGCTATTTCTACTAACGAACGTTCCAAAATGCCAAGCTTTAAAGGCAGCACCCACGGAAACTTTGGCCTCTCACGTTTTCACTTTTTCAGAAACTTCAGTACATGCCAAACAGTTCACCCACAATAAAAGCTGCGGAAATGACCTGCGTTCAGCTCAGTAACCAGACTTCTACGTGACAGCGAACACTTTCGACGAGTTTACCGCCCGTTAAACACAGGGCGTTGCTTGAAACGACGTCGAATCAGCTGTTTCACTGCATTCCCAGATCCCAAATTCACTAGTTTTTGTATCACTACGAGTCATTCTCGTGATTTTTCAAATATTTTTTGTTGTTTTCATGCAACTGTAACATTTTCCACGCGCATTCGATGGTGTTCATACCTACCTGGATAATTTTAAGGCTAGTTTTGTCAAAATTTAAATTCTAAGCCATTTCTCCTCCATTAGAGCATTCCATGAAGTTTTCTTTTCCCCATGTTGGTTTTGTTCATCGCCACACATTTTCCAATGGGTATTTCTTCTGTTGAATTGCAAAAAAGGCTGTATGTAAGACCAAACTCTTGAATGCGCGAGCAACCATCGGTTTAAAGAGACGGCATTATCGATCATCAGGTATCGGCCCTCATCATCCCGCCTGAGCAACTCGACCACTCCTGTTGTCCATAACCTTTTCATGAGCTCTTAATAAGGACATATTTGGCGTTCGTGGAAAGTTTTAGCTTTACGAAAACGTTAAGCAGCCCCGTTACATTAAGTATATGCTAAAACCTTCGAGACGAAAATTTCCGTGGGTGTTGCCTTTAAAGATGGTCGAGCATGGGATTTGCTCCAGACACTCTATGCACAGAACCCAGACCTGGGAGGGGTATGAGAAGTTCATTCTGGAGGATGTTTCGGTGTTAGCCGCGGCTACGTAGAAATGCTAGCCAGAATAAAGTCAACTAACAATCTTGGTCATTTGCTCACGTTTCTGAAAAGTTTGTGGGCTTTCCGCTGCCTCGAAATGGACACGTTACCTGATTGAAATTCGCAGTGCTTCGCTGCTCTTCACATCCATTCTACTTCCCTGCACCCACAAAATTCTCAGATAAAATGTAGCAATTTTTCTCCCTCAAATATTGTCGGCACTGGATGTTTGGGTCGTTTAGCCTATCTCTGAAAAATCCATGAATTCCACTATTTGGGTGCTTTTCCCTACTACGAAGATGACTGCATCTAGCTCTTCTTGCATTTCTTCATTTTCTGTAGCCCTATCTACTCTCAAAATTTTCATTTCTGTTGCCCGTCTCACCGGGTTGCTTTGGAAAGTATTGAAATTTTGCTCCACCCCCACCCCCTAGCGTACTATTGTCTGTAAAGACGTGGATTATTCAACAGTTTGGGAAATGATGGGGAGAAGTAAAAGAATTGAAATTGCCAAAAGATTCCCGCCTGTTGGACACACTTCCGAGGTGCGTGCGTTCACTTTAAGCACGAGCGACTAATCCGTGTATTAGCGACGTTATTTACACAGGAGTGGTGGGTATGCATGTCATGGTTGCTTTTGTTTAATTGCTCATTGGAATAACTGGAATGTTTGGCGATTGATGAGCTCTTCACACAGTGCATCAGTGGTTTTTAGGAGCTCTACCAGGGAGTTCCAAATCAAACAGTGAGCGTTGGATCGGAGAATCGGCTTAGGGATTCGTTCGCCTAGCTCTGAAGAGATTTGACAGGATAGCTGGCTTTTCGAATTACCCATTTCTGGCTCTGACGCTGCCGATTTGTCGAAACGCCGGGAGGGTGAAATAAACCAGTTACCAACATCCGGTATTGCTCAAGAAACACTTTACGTATAGAGTTCTTCTCTTTAACATCTCTCTTTTTGGAAGAGGATTCCTGTCCCGCAACCTTCAGAACTTACAACCAAACCTGCTCAAGTTACCAGTTCTGTGTAATTTTCAGACGAACATCCTCTCAAATTGCCGTGACATTGTGCAGTTTTTGTGGCGGTTTGCAGCTCTCGTTGCCGTTTCACCGTTTTAATTGTTCAACTGGGAGGAAATGAAGAAGCAAGGAGAAAAGCAGCGATGAGGAAGCATTCCAGAAGAAGAGTCAATAAAGTGGCTTCGCGAATCAGCTGCTGCGCTCGTGACGTTTGCCCCTCTCGAAATTAAGAAAACGAAAATTAAATCGACGGGTTTGACGAGGGCAGTGACGAGTCCTCGTGCGAAGGCTTAGCAATCGAACCAGTTTGTGAGTAACTGAATTAGTACACAAAGTAACAATTGTTGTCTGCTTTTCCCTCTCTATGTAACTTCCTATGGGGGAAAACATGGAAGAGGAATCAGATGTTCGTCCTATTGGTGCTTGTGTAGCAAAGAAAATCCATCTACGCCATTCAAGATGCAGTCTTGGTGGGATCCCATCAGGCAGTTCTTACTCCTACAGGAGCAAAAGTAGGAGTGTAGTAGAATGTTGTAGTGAAAACCAGCTAAGGAAGAAAACAGTGAACGCACAAGTTTTTTATATACAAGGGGTAAGCCAGCAAGCGAGATGCAATCTCAAAGGTGAAATTATCGGGACAACTAAAAAGTGTTTTTAAGTGTGAATAATTCGAGGAATACAGACATAATAATAATAGAAAACATAATAATAAGAAAGAGAATAAGAACACCGGAATCGAAACGAGTTCATAGAAACTTCCATCTATTATATGTTGTAGAGAAAATTTGAGAAATTGGTCGATATACTACCTACCAAGGAAGGTGTGACTCTTAGTGTAGCTCGGGTCACGTCTCCGTGAATTTCACGGTCACTTCTTCGTAAATTAAGCAGAACCAGCTGTTACTGCTGAATTTTTCTACTATGGTGTAATTCGGCAGATGGAGTGGAGTCCATGAAAAATTCTTCCTGTTAGAGAACCTTCTCGAAAAAAAAAAACAGGGTTGCTATACCTTTGTACGAGGATCAGCCCAGATATGATTCTTATCCTATCAGCTCGTGGACATTTATCCAATCCATGCGATTTTTTTGAAACAGGTCATCATCAGGTATCCATTTTATTGGAACAAAGCATAAAAGTTACAAACAATATGATATGACAAAAAGCACGTACATAATAAGCTGATATATAATGAAGGTGAAGTAATGACAAATCCTCAACAATTTCTGGATGAATGGTTCGCATTATCTGTGGAAGGGCGGTATCAGCTCTTTAGAGACTTTTAGCCGCGCACCGATCACGATGCCTAATTTTTTCTTTTTCTTTCAAAAACTGATGCAGCGACAGTGCCATCTTTTCCTCCCGTATTTTGTTGTTCTACTTTCCCTTTTCTGCCTTTTTCAAATGCTCTTGTTAAGATTCCAAACTCTCTTTTCAGAACCTCAGAAAAAATAGGTAGAGCACTGTGAGACCTAGGACTGTACTCCTATTGTTTGAAACGTTTTCTTCAAAAAAGAGTACTTAGTCTTAGTTTCATTCGTTGATGCTTACTTTACACAGCCCCTGAATAAACAGTTATTTAGACTCTATTATAGGTAAACATGGATATGTGAAGTGGGAACGGGGTTATAGCGACACTAATAGTTTGGTGAAAATGTAGAGAAAACGAAGGGATTGGAGCACGAATTACTTCTCTCTAAGGTTTCCATTTTCAGTTGGTCATAACTGCCTGGAGCGTCTTCGATCTTTCGAAAAACGCTTCTCGAGTTCTGCGAATAGAAGTGGAAGACGTCGACGACAATGATCCGCAGTTTGTCAAGGTGGGTAACCCCAGATCCTCCTCCCAACTGCTAAATCTGAGTTTCTCTTCAGAGTGCCCTGCCCGTCTTCGCCGTTCCGCGCTCGTCCGGCCGTGCAAGTGTCATCGTCGGGAAGGTGTCCGCTGAAGACGGAGACGGCGACGAGCTGAACGCGATCCACTACTACCTGCTGCCGACGTGTACGTGTGTGGTTTGTAGTAGGCAGTCTGTCACTTGCTAGCACTTCCTAGCGCATATCTTCGTACCTGCGTTGGAAAAAGTGTGCGGAAAGCTGATCGACAAACATTCAGGCACGGCTGAGTTCGACAACTTCTCGGTTAACGATTACTCGGGGGAGATAGCCGTCTCGGGAGCGACCGCTACGAACCATCCTCACCGCGTGGACCTCTGCCTCCTAGCGAGGTGCCCGTTTTTTACCCGGCATAATTTATGCTCCTCAGCTCACCGATTGCAGCAATTATGCCGACTTGAACGTCAGTCAAGTGACGTTCGACGCGAAGAACGCCAGTATGATTAGGACAGCAGTGGTTTTTGAAGCGGAAACACCCACGCTCCGTCCGGTGCCGTCGATTGAGAACAACACCGTGACAGTCATACGTGAGGGCCCTTTTGCGAAGTGTCAACTACACAAACACTTGGTGAGGGGAGAACTTTGCAGAGGAGAATCTTCGAGACACCTCTGTCCCCGTGACTCACAGCAGCTCAGGCCGAGATGTCCGCTATTCCCTGGATCACGTCGATTTCAAACCGTGAGTGCTCACTGAGTAACAGACACGCGTGAGGAAGGCTAGCCTCTGTGGCTCAGCATTTTCCTAGAGAAAAATGCCGAGGTTATACAAAGAGATCTAGAGAGATTGAAAGGCGAGAGCTTGAAAAGCACACATGATCATATCCATGCGAGGTTTTGTTCGCGTATGAACAGCATTCTATCATAGTTATCGATCTAAGACATTCAGTGGAAAGGTGTGATGAGAAAGAGAGCAGCAAAATGATGAAATACCGCTCAACATCATTACTGAACGAAATATTTCATGCACTCAAAAAATCATGACTTCCACTGAGAAATTGGAACGTAATTTACAATGAAAAAAACTGGAAAAAAGCAGTGCAATCAAATAAAGGGACGACAGGCAACCCTCGTAGTAATTCCTTTCTATTATTTGAGTTTCAATTTAGGTTCCTCTCCATGGTGAGCACGAATACATTGACAAGTTTTGCTAAAAATTGTGAGCAACGCCGTTTTGAATTTCAAAATTCTTGGCCAAGCATTTCCTTTGAACAATTCTCATCTGAATCCACGGTTCCCAGTGGTTCCCAGATAGATCTTGCATGACATTGTTCTGGTCAGCTCGTTCGAATCGTATCGCTGTATATACAAAGAGGTGTTACCAAATAAAAATCGAATAAATTCAGTTAATTTGAACAAAAGTTAACAAACAAAATAACAATTTAAATACATATTCATCGAAAAAATCGGATATTCCAAAATGACAATGCTTCACATCCCTTATTTTCGTTCACTCAACTGTATAAGGCTCTCCTTTTCCTAATCATTCCAATTTGTGGGCTGATTCGAAGCTCTTTAGCTCGTAGCTCTTTCCCTTCTCTATCAATGCTGCCAGAGACATGTCTTTTTCTCAGCTATAGAAAACTGTGTTGCGTGAGACCTCTCAAATTGCAGCCCACCACCGAAACTCTTGGGTCAAAGTTTGTGAAATGTATTAGGAACATGATAAATTAAGTGATATATTAATTATCATCATGACTAATAATAACGGGCTTATTCTGTGTGTAAGTGTGTAAGTGTGTGTGTGTGTGTGTGCGTGTCTGTGTGTCACGAAATTCATTCATCCTAGATTGAAGGATCAGTAGGGCGGCTGTCGTACACCAATCATATCCCCAAGTGGTTTACCGTTCCTCAGCGGGTTCACCGCTGTGATAAGTGTACGCCGGCGCCCAGAGTGGGGGAGGCCGGGTCTGCCGCTGTGATAAGGGGACACCGGCGCCCAAAGTGGAGGAGACGGGTCACCCGCTGTGATAAGGGTACGCCGGCGCCCAGAGTGGGGGAGACGGGTTCGCTGCTGTGATAAGGGTACGCCGGCACCCAAAGTGGGGGGAGACGGGTCCGCCACTGTGATAAGGGGACGCCGGCGCCAAAAGTGGGGAGATGTTCTTAAGTGGGTTTCACGGTGTGAAAGGGTGTGCCGGGATTCAGAGGTGTGGAATCGCTTGGGAAAATGAAGGAATGCACACATACGGATCCAATCCTACGCGAATATCCATCGCGGCTTTCTCTCTTGCATGCTTTTCTTCCTCCCCTGCACTACTTGCTCATCACTCTCTGTCCTTTCCATTCGTGCCTGAATGAGCCAGCACCTTCATTCTGTTTACATGCAGTGGTAGACTCTTATCACTTAGCTACCACAACAGCCAGCTAAACATAGATCATTCCAAGTGATCATTTGCACTGAATCGGTTACATCCAAATGCTGGCTTGGCGGATATGAGGGAATTTATGAGAGAGGGCTTGGCGGATATGAGGGAATTTTAGGAGAGCGTTGAAACTATTTAAGGGGGATATAGGTATCCCGCGAAAGGTTTTCAGGGTTTTGTTTGCATTCAATGTAAAGTTTGCGAGCGAAGCGAGCATTAGTAGAAGTCTGGAAGACCGGCGTCAGCCGGACGGCCAGACTGGTAATTAATAATATGATGACTTCTCCAGACCAGTAGAGTAGGCAGTAGTGGAAATCCCCACATCCGATTTTTTGGTAGCCGCTTTGGTCAAATTTCGCGCAAAAAAAAGTCGAGCATGCCCGATGTAAACAATCACTTCACCTTGAGCATCTTAGGGTTTTGTACGGAATGTTTTGGATAAACTTGCGTGTTGTGGAGAGTTAGCATCAGCACTGATTCCTCCTTACATGTGGAGCGACCCTAGGGGGATACGTACGTAATTCTCTCTATTTCCCACAAACGGGATGTCCCCAATGAGGGACAACTTCGAGGCGAAAATTGCTTCGTGCAAAAATGTCAGACCACTTCTGTGATGTCCCTCCGGTGGTAAAGGTTTCTCTTTGAACGCCGTTTCTATCCCTATCCATTTTGAGCTACATTTGATCCACGATTGAAGTCGAACGGTAGTCGGTGGCAGAGAGGTTCATTGTTGTCGAATTGGAGGGTCACATTCCATGCGATAGAAAAGGAGGTGCAACGAAGGTTAGAAAGCAGTGATGTGACTATGGTGAAGAGCAAAGCAAGAACTACAAAACAGCTCATGACAGGCAGTCAATCGATGTTCAAATCACCGTGAAATATTGAATTGAAAAACCGCACGAACTTATTCCCCATCCCAATACATAGCTGCTGCTTCATCAGCCTACGTACACCTGTCAAGTCAAACACTCGTTGGGACTTCTTAGAAACTCGTAGGACTGACATTCATAGTCGAACTATGGATTAGTGTGTTTTCTGTTTACCACGCCGTTTACACTTTCAGACCGCACTTCTTTTGCCTTCGTCAACGAGAATGATGGTAAATTACTGAGACGCGCCAGAATGCGCGAATAAAGAGCTGGAAGAAAAG
>JARK01001397.1:42175-67940 GCA_000688135.1 Ancylostoma ceylanicum | reverse complement strand
TCTGCGGCCTCGAACAGAACGCGGCGCGACCGCGCCGCTCGAGTGAGAATCCTCTCCGGGACATCAAATTGTGGGGTTTTCTTGATGGTCAGTTAGTTTTCTTATTAGATGTCATCAAATATGATGAACAACTATCAAGAAAACCCAGATAAGCCACTGCGGCGACGATTCATGCGTGAGCGGCGCCGTCGCGCCGCGTTCTGTTCGAGGCCGCAGACGGGTCACCGCCATTGACGCCTACTGTACTTACTATGAGAGGGTTTGGAGAATTCCGAATTGTAGTGAAAAAAAAACAAATTGGATTCAAGCAATAATTTTTCTATACGGACTATTTCTCTGACAAAAATCGGGGGAAAAATCGTTATTTGATGGGTGGCAATTCGAACCTTGTTTTAGAATAAGGTAATCAGGCTATAATGTTGAATGGAATGTCGTCAAAATTCATTTCAATCATTTAATTACTGTCTGAATTCAAAGTGCATCTTAGATGTAATAGACATGCAACGGTTTTAGCGTCACATCGCCTGAGTGCTAGCAACTCTTTATTACTACAAATAGGTCGATGAGGATAGATGAAGGAAACATTGGCGCTGTCAATAAGTTATACGCTGCTTCCGTACTTTTCCTACTATCGTTTCTGACATACGCGGCCCAACTGACTTTGCGAGTTCACCTGTTGAGACCTTTTGCATGGCGTGAGAACCTTTGATGACCTTTTCAATCTATGATGTGCTCACGTGGACGTTTGGCAGTAATGTGTTGGTCTCGTCATCGTCAACCTCCGAGTTAAGATGGTCTCACCGCCAGAACGTGGCTGACTTGGAGCGTCGTCTCCCTAAATTTGTTCCCATTCCGGCAGCCAGCCTGTCATCAATTAGCAAAAAAGAGCACTTCTCCCTTGTCTACTAATCAATCATTTGTCAAGTTCGTAGGTAAGGTGTTAATCTAATAAGGCTGCCACTGAATCGGAAGGCGAGTCCTTAATTTCTCGACGTTGTTTTTCGATGCATTGGAGACCGCTAGGAGAAATAATGGTGACTGGTCTGGTTACATTTGTGAAAACCATTGAAGGACAGGCTCCTCCTATTGACGACCTTTGTTAATGTTGTAAAATATGGATTTATAACTTCAAGAGAGAGGCATAAGTTATTATCCATCGTTTGCTGGCTTATTTTTTTACAGTAGTGACATGTTTTGCGCCGTGCTAGATCTCGCCTAATAGAGCTGGATTAGGTCTATTTCCTGATTACAAATGCAGGTTGGCGCATGTTTACTGTCCCACAATCAAAGACACACGAAAAACATGTGGGAGAATATTCTGCAATCACCTCTCCAAGAATAAATCATTACCACCTGAGAAGACGGAAGCCAGTAGCTTTGTTCCATACTCCTTCCTTTGGGGCAGAGCACTGCCCTTGGAATCTCAAGTTATAATCCCACCCTGGCCCGCGCGTGACGCCCTCTTTCATCGACGAGGAGCTGCTCGTCAGTGACCAAGTCTACAAACCCCAAAATCATAGTTTATATGGAGGAATTCATTTCGGTTCTAGAGCACCAAGTGTGGTTGTCTCGCCAAGCTTTCTTCCGGAATCGGGAGCGATTTTCGCTCGAAGGGCGAATTGCCGCTATTTTCGTTAAAATGAATGTAAAAGTTTCCAAAATCGTGAACAGTGATGAGCCTAGTATTTAGCTTGTTCTACGGGCTACCAAAGCCTTCGTGTGTTCGGCTATTTCTGCTAACTGAGTTGTTCTCGAGTTCTCGGTTTTTGATGCGTCCGGAGGGAAGGCCTGTTTGAAAAGGCAGGCCAACTTTCAGTCCCTGTCGACGTCATCAACCAAAGCTAGGATGGAAATTCAGTAAAATCACGAAAGGGCCATCGTGGTGGAACATCTCAACCGTCTGAGAGCTGTGATTCACATCAAAGGCGAAGACATCGAGAGACACCAACGTATTTTATTTTGCCATAAGATAGTGGGCATTCCCACAAAAGGTCTTCTGCAGATGTGCTTTGATGCTTTTTCTGTGCCTTTTTTTTATAGTGGAACAGTAATTATGCGCCACCCTGTGTGCCCTAGAGACATCCAAGAAAACGAAAAAAAAAGCTCTCGGGAACTTTAGTGGAGTGTTTTTGGTGCCTCCAAATGCACAGATTCAGCGACGAAAATGGAGTTTGGGGAGGAAGGGCACCCCAAAACGTTCCCGTAAAACATATGCAGTTTTTTCATGTCTAAACTTATTTAGAGAGTACGTCGGTTTAGCTAGTACTGAAAATCCGAGTAGTAAACAAAAAGATTTTAAACGAATTACAGTAACTACTTTAGCGCTACTTCCTTCCATTCTTCCTGACTAAAAATCCATACGACTAACAAGCTGAAACTTGTTTTACTTATCAAAACCACTAGCAGGTTAGAACGTCTACAACGTGTCAAAAGCGCCTCTGTGCTCCCCAGCATGTGAACCTAAAGACCTCTTTGATCTATGTCCTTCTAGAACAAGAGTTGCTCAATTTTAAGCTTAGGTTTCGATAACAAAACTCGGGCTACATGTAAATCATCATAGAGTCGCCACTGCATTTAATCCGACTTTAGGCAATACATAAATGCAGGTATTATCATTGCACTCATTCAAAAAATTAGCATCTCGTTCGGTGGTTTCTCATAGGCAATGCTTAACCATTCGTACCATTTCATGTATTCCACCTATTCGAATGAGTTCACGTTCTTCTTTCATGCCATGTTGCTTTGTGTAGATTTTCTTGCAGTCGTGCCCCTCTGCAGATACTCATGGATAAGGTTCTCGTCTTGCAGTGCTCAGGACTCTACCGGAGTGCTCCACAGTAGCACAAATGCGTTGTTCTTTGTGGAGCCAACTTCTGGAGACATCCGCGTAAACCCAGCCATTTCCGAACAGCCTCAGGGTGTCTACAACGTCTTTGTGAACACACTTTCGGCAACCTCAAAGGAGAGTTTGCAGCGATTTGTGAAAAAGGTGAGTTCTGCGGGGGTGTTTTCTACTCTGAATCTCTAGGATCTAATTACAGTATCATTATGTGAGAGACGAGATGAAAATGCGCTATGTCTTCAACGAGACACTGGAGGAGTTCACCAGAACCCATAATGAGTTTGCAAGGTATGAAGATAATTGTTAGTTTATCAAACTTATTGTTACCATATGTGTGTTGTTCCCAGGAAAGTACAAACAGCACTGGAGAAAGATCATCCGGAAGGCAACTGGGAGGTGTTTCTATCGCAGCCGAGGAAGAACAACAGGAACTCGATGTGGTGCGTTTGAGGGCTGATGGGAGGGCGCGAGGAAGCGATATGAATCCCTTGCAGGACCTCTGTATGCTTCCACGCGACCATGAACGGTCAAGTGCAAGGAGAACGCGCGGTGATGTCGGCACTTTCGCAGTCCACTGCGGAGAGCAGCGAACTGTCGAAGCTGTACCACTTGCACAAGATCATCAACATCGAAGTCAGTAATGTTTGATTTCAATTTTCCTACAGCATGCAGTTTGTGTTCTATTCAGCGTTGCGATGCCACGGCTGCACCAGTACGCCAATCCGCTCTTGTGCTCCCGATGCAGGTGCTTATACTCATCGCTGGCGTTGCCATCCTCGTCCTGATTCTCATAGCTCTTCTCACCTACATCTGCTTCGTTAGAAGATACAAGGAGCATCTACGTGCGAAGCAGAAACAAATGAAAGGTTCTCTCCTTTTTTTTCTTCCTGGATTTTAGTTCAGTGCCTTCTAAAAATAGGTATTCATGGCATGATCCTTGGTTGAAGTTTCATGAACAAGAAGGAGCGACTCTGGCACACCACAGACGCTTACAGTTTCGTGGTGAAGTCCAATAATAAAAAGAAGAGGAATTTTAATAGTAATATTACGTGACTGAAAGTATGAAATATTATAATAAAATACACGATCAAAAACGAGCTATCATAAATTTTCAAATAGGACGTACCGTGACCTTAAGTTCCCACACTAAGATGACCCCAATGAATAGGAATAAGGCTGAACACTGACTTTGTTATAAAATGTCAACATCTGATACATTTCGGAGGACTGAGACGATTTTCTGGTACTACTCACGGTTATTCGACAGTTTTCCTCCAATCCATTGTCAATCTTTACACCGGTGGTTGAGTGATCAGGGCTTTGAATATTACTACAGTAGCGTCGCTGTCGCCTTTAAAATCTGCGAAATAAACTCAATGTCGAATTGGAAGCGCCGCCTCGACATAACTCTGTTCATTCGCAATGGAAATCGCACAGCTGGAATCAGCGCACTCTGATCTACCCAATGAGCCATTTAAATTTTGAAACTCTTGAAAATTTTGCGTTCTTAGTGACGTCACAGCAGACTGGCTCCAGTTCTGCGTTGAGTCTCGCCCATTTGTATCCTAAAGTATCGTAGGCTCCTCGCTATTTCAGGAATGACTGCAAAACTAGGATTTCTTCGAAAGAACTCCAGAGAAGTCTCCACAGGGGAAATAACAACTCTCCTAAAGGTCCCACAATTTCAGAAATTTCAGGTATCAAAATTCAAAATTCCTAGTTGAACACCAATTTTCACCCAAACTTGCCAAATGTGAAGGAGCTAGATCATAGCCATTTCTATAATCTATGTTGTCAGAACTTTGCATGAATAACCTGAACTATACAATACTGCTCCTAATCTTTGCAAAAAAGACGCGCCCGACGCGTTTTTGCGTCGCAAGCGTCGCACGCGCATAACTCGCTCCAGAATGGAGCTTTTGCGATTCCGAAGACAGATTCGTATTCAGCGCAACGTGGCGAAACTATTCATACCCCGCATCACCGTATTTGGTCTTCGAAAACTTTTCAGCTACTTGTTGGAGTTGCTGAGACACTCAGAAAATAAAACATCGGATCTCTCGATACAGCAACTCCTACAATTAGCTGAGAAATTTTCGAAAACCAAATACGGTGATGCGGGGTATGAGTAGGTTTGCCACAACGCGCTGAATAAGATTCCCTCTTCAGAATCGCAAAATCTCCATTCTGGAGTGAGTTATGCGCGTGCGACGCTTGCGACGCAAAAGGCGTCGGGCGCGTCCTTTTTGCAAAGATTAGGAGCAGTATGGTAATTTCCATTTCATGAAGTTTTTTTTATCACTTCTAATTTCGGGTGCGTGACTTTCTGAACAGCAGTCCCAAGAAAGTAGGGCACTGCTGGGACATTGCCCTACTTTTCCTGGCTGCTCCGCTAATTGTAATGGAGCTGCCAAGAGGTCGCCAGCAGAACCTAGGCTCCGCTCACTGTGCGAATCTCGCCCTCACCGAGCAGCAAGCCTTAAGATCGGATCCGTATAGAAGTTCGTGCCACTAGCTTCAGAACCAACAAAATCAGTTGAAAAATTGTTCAGGAGAGTTACCTGCAATACTGAACGCAAAGATCTTCGTTTCTAGTGTTGTACTGCAATCCTTCAATTTTATTCTTATCGTAGGGAAAACGTAGATACGGAGGAAATAGATGTTAGTCGGTAATCCTACAAAGAAGGAAATCAAGAAGGCACAAATCAACAATATCAACAAAAGCGAGCTCCGCTACAGAGTTAATGTCGCAACAGATTTGTTGAGCCTCTAAATCTAGCTATTTATTTATTTTATTCTCCAAATTATTCCGCTGTAAAAAAATAGAATTTCGTGTTGTTTTTAATTTTTCTACCCCTCTGTTCATGGAAACAAATGGGTTTTAGCAATTTCGTTTCTTTTTTGTACTTTTCTTTATAATTTCTACTTTCCGTACACAAGGGAGCACTGTACTGGTCGTTTCAAACAGTTATTGAGATTTTTCTCTCCATTATTTTCCATATAACCCCTTACTACAAACATCCCTGTAATTCTCAGATCGCCGGGAACACCATGGCGAGGGCTCGCTGGCGCGGCTCCTGTGAGTGTAGCCTACAGGCTCAATGTAGCCTACAGGTTCACGCCGGCTATCGATTGTGGAGATGATCCTTAGAATTATGACTTTTGACAACACAAACAGTATGCATTGATTTGAAAACAATAACTGTTTGTGGAGATTTCAAGAAATGATTCCCAGCAAGGGTAAACATTTTTGAAAGTAATTAAATTTCATGGTTTCTAAAAAATTCTCTCATGAAATGCCTCACCAGTCGATGAAAAGTGAAACGCTCTGGGTATTCCTGGATGAAAAAATATATAGGTTGTAGGGAAAGTTCTCGCGGTTTTTGAAACATTATATTTTATTGACTTTTTAAGGATAGGAAAACACATTAAGTAATGAATAAATCACCATCACGTAGTATCACTCTTTGCCAATTTTCGGGAAGCGTTTCGATGTCGTCGGCCTAGAACTGTACTGGCAGTGACTCGAAAAATTTGCTCAACCAGCGATCCAAGTCATCTTCATCATCGCACGCTTTCCCTTGCAAAGCGTTAGAGAGAGCCAGGAGAAGTTGGTAATCTCTTGGCACAAGATCAGGCCTGTACAGTGCTGAAGTCACCACCTCCCATCCAAAGTCGGGCAGCTTCTGGCGGCCCACTCTTATAAAGAGTGGCCGAGCAGGGTCGTGCAGGAACTGAATCGTGCCGTAATTCGCACCCTTTCCTGCAATTTTCGAGGTCATTCCCTCCAGCAACTGACAGTGCAGGTCTACCGTGAGGGTAGTGTAGCGTGACAGTACCTAGCAGTGTACGATACCTTCACAGTCACACCAAGTACTGATCATAACTCCAGAGGATGAAGACCTGCCTTTGACTGCGGCTCATGCTGCTCATCCTAGTCAACCCAAGGTGGGATGCACTTGATATTAACGTACAGACACCACTTCTCATCTGCTGTGAAGACGGGCTTCATCCAGTTCTTTATGCGTCTGTAAGAGAGCAATCCAGTAGCCACCTCGGCACGTCGCGAGAGATCGCGTTCCGACAAATCACCATTACACAATGTGATAACTTTTATACCTTTCTCAACTAGCGCAGATGATCGGCGATGGTGGTAAAGTGAACATCCAGGACTTATGTCCTTCCACACATAGTTTGCCTTGGATCTGAATCTACCAGCTGCCGCAATCGACCGTTGTCGACTCCGGATGCGCGTCCCGACCATGAGGAAACATTGAGGTCGAAGTGACCAGCACAAAAGCGACTGGACCAATCCTATGCAGGATGCTCGGTCACATCATTGTCCCCAAATACAGTGTTAATACGGCGAGTGGATACGGTTGCCAATTCACCAGATTTGAAGCCGTATACTAGAAGGCCGCAAAAGTACTGTTTTGAAAAATCCATCTTCCTGGTAGGGGTTATGCAGGAGTTTACATTGAGTGATACCAATAAACTTGTACATACCTAACCTCCATATATATACAAAAGATAGGTGGCTGCAAGGCAATGTGTGGTTAAAAAAAGCACATTTTTGAAAACCGCGAGAACTTTCCCTACAACCTAATACCTTTCCTTTTTTAATGTATACTTCTTTATTTTTTCTTTTATTCCCACTTTTCTATCGATTAGTGCAGCATTTCCAGAGAAAATGAGACATATTGAACTTTTGTTCTGAAGGAACTTCAAATCCAACGTAGGAAGCAAATGGAACTGTCATCTACGCCACTAAAATCAGAAATTGTAACTTACTTCCAGATTATGGAAATATGTTTCCATGGGTGCCTATAGGTTGCGTCCTAGACTGCAAGATCACGTTTGTTTTCAGGATCAGATGGAGTTCCTTGTGTACTGGATTCTACTCCTACATTTATCTTACCACCTCCTGCGTCAGTTTTTCTTCAGAATGTTTGTTCTTTTCCGTGATTATGTGAACATGTCCTTATTATTTTTTTGTTCAGACCGCGCTACGGGTTCTACTGAAGAAGGACCGCAGAGGAAACGTAAACCAGCCGTGCATCTTATTCACACAATGATTTGAATGAATTTCTTATTAGAATGCCTCCTTTCCAGGAGAAATGATAAAGTTTGTATTGTATGAGATTTGAAGCTGATAAAACAGACATTCTATAGGCATAAACATTTTTCCTCAACGCTGTAACAAAATGAGTTCGATTTCAATGCTCCACGAATTCAGTGAGCTTGCAAGTTATTTCGAATGTGTCATGTATCCGGCAGTTATGCTTTGTCAAACTTAGCACTAAAACATGGTGCACGCTTGTGATATGGGCATTTTCACCACTTTACAGCTGTTGCGTGCTGCTGATAAGAAGACGGCACGAGCTGCTGCTACTTGTTTAGCTGCTGCTTCAAAAATTTCCGGAAAGGTAACTGTTGCACCAACTCAGTGAAGAAAAAAGCGAACTCCTTCGCGAAGTTTTCGACCACCTTACTGCCCAACAACCTCAGTTTCACGTAATTAGAAAAACCAGTGCTCAAAGAGCAGTCGGTTGACTATTCGAACATCACATGCTCTGCACTTTATGGCCTAAGTCGGATGATAACGAGTGCGCATTTTCCATGGGTCTCGAACAGCGGCGCGTTCGAGCTCGTCTGAGTTTGCCTATCTGACATCTTCTTGCTCCGGCAAGTGCTATTCTGGTTGCTGACACATTCAGTATGAAGCAGCATCTAGTCTTCTGGACCTGCGTGGCGCTTCTTTGCTGCCTGGTCTCAATATCCCAGCAAGATGCGTGCCCCACCCTGGGCACGTCAGCATTTCTGCTCATTACTGTCTCCTCTTCACTCGATTATGAGGGCTTCGTCGGTTTGTTGACCTTCTACTCCAGAGTGAGTCTTTAGAACTTTTATTTCCTTTCATTAATATACGAAGGCCATGTGGGTAGAAATAAATATACTTAGTCAAATACAACACAAATTATGGCAAGAAAAGTATGGAAACGAAGCAACACATTCCACTGAAAAATATCGGGAACATTTTAAGAACTTTATGAATCATTTTTCCAATTTCCTGAATTGTTTTAATTTAACGGGGATGCAATGTCTCATAGCTGAGACTCAAATATCGAGTTCCGGCGTGGTACTAAAAAGAGTGTTGTCTTGTGGATGTAATGGCTTCAGGAAATGAAATTTTATTCAAGTCACCCCTCGTAGTGGACGTGACAAAGTTAAAGAAATTCGTGACTTTTACACTGGTGACACCAGTTAGTATTTTATGAATGACAACCAGGTCACTGACTTTTCTCCGTTCCAGAAGTGAGCGAACATTCCGATGTTTATTACGGATTGGACTGCTAGGGATGTTCTTGTAGTTCAATCCGTTCATCCTTAGGTATAGCCTTCCTGTGAAGTTGTTTTGAATATTCTCTATTTTTCTAGTGTTCGACATTTTGAGGCAGTTTAGCTTAACCAAATCGCAACGTTGACACTGATTTTACTAGCAGATTATTTGTTTCTTCAACTTTGTTTTCGAAAAAAAAACCCTTTAAATGATTCTTCATTATACTGTGAAACTGGTTCACGGAGACTTTTGAATTTATGGCGGCAACGAAGTTTTTTTCGGACTTTCAATCTTTCCCAGTCCGCAAGTGATGTGAATCCGTTTTTTTTTTTTTTTGGTAAATCTGTGACCCCTTTATGGCTCCGAAGAAATTCCTCCGCAAAGCCTCGCAGAAAGAAGTCTGTGTGGATGCAAACACAAGTCAAATTCTTCGCCAGAAGAGTAAACTCAGTTCTGCCAGGTAAATGAGTAGTACCACTGGCGGACGAAGGCGATGGCGAGGGAATTCAATATTCTGTCTACAAAAATATCTCCGGAAAAGTTGATCTTCCCATAGATAAGTTTTACGTACGCAGTATCCTCCTCTTGCACTAAAGTTACGTAGTCCAATTAAGATTTTGTATTAAAAGCTCATTGCAGTCGCCTTTCTCGATAGGAAAGGCCGAGACTGTTTTGAAGACTGTCCCCTGGTGTACAAACATATTTGTCCTCATACGCTCAATGACAATATTTCGCTTAAAACTGGGGAAAAATGCAAACTCGTTCCATATTTTTTGTCATGGTATCACGTCATCAGCCAGAACAATTTTTACTAATTTTATTTTCTTCCCTGGTCCCCAGAACGGCGGAGACCCAAATTCTTTTCCCATGCCCCCTTCGCAACCGCGCCCACTTTCTGCATCTGCAACTGCCGTAAGCATAAAATAACTTCCACAAATATTTGAACTTTTAAGCTTGACCTTATTAATGAACAACTAAAAGTTGCGGTCTTTTTGCTTGCTACTGCATTTTCCTTCGTAGAAGTCTATGCAAAATCTGAGTAATTAATGTTAAAAAAAAGAAATTAAGCTTATAAGTTAGTGATGAATGAGCGTAAGGCTAGGTCACTAATGCTGCGGACAAACCCTTCGCACGAATATGTAGCTGCACATTTCGTGGTTGCAGACAAAATCCATGTTCCACAAAATCAGAGTAAAGAAAAAAGGCAACAAAAATACTACAGGGACTATGCATTTCACTCATTTTTCTTCTTGCCGATAACTCAAAGACCTTGCTTTAAGCTCATGCCCGACCACGAGACAATCAAGTACAAGCTGAACTTCGGGACAAATCTCTCCATAACCATTGAAACCGAGTCGCTTGAGAAGGAAATCCAGTCGTGGATCAACGATTACGAGCAGATGCAGAAATTTTGGAGCAATGCCAGGACAGGAAGCAATGCTCTCCTGCAGTATGACGACCCGGTTGCGCCATTGAGTGCAGTGATCAAAAGCTTCTACGATATTGTAAGTATTACACTCCTCAAACGGGTTCATTTTGTTGAATAGACCAGCTATTCACATATTTATTTATTTATTTATTTATTTATTTATTTATTTATTTATTTATTTATTTATTTATTTATTTATTTATTTATTTAGATAACGAATGACAACCAGCATTCTTCGACCGTGGTGCAAAAGAAGCAGGTGGTACTGCTCACTGATTACATGCCAGTGAATGTGACCACCGCAATGAACTCCATCACATCAGTGAGCGAGTCACATCTGCTCGCTTTTGAATGCTTCAGGGAAGTTTGAATGCCAACTTTAGCCAAACGAACAGAAGCTTGCACTCGTTCATGAACTGAACGTCACCGAATTCCAACAAAGCATCAACTTTCCGGTTTACTCAGCAGGCGATGGAATCGACATGACCGAGGCGGCGGAGCGTTTTCAACAGCCTTTAGACTTCGGTTCGTTCTTTTCACAGTGAACTTTTCCGACTACTTTGAATAGTTGCAAACTTCGACCTTTTCAAAGAATTCCCTGGAGAAATCTACCAAGGCAAGCCGTTGGCGAGTGACTACTTGTTTATGACGGAATTCGATGCTAACACTGTCACTGAAATAGTCGAGAACGCTGTATTTGGAGATCTATGCACCCTCCCAAGTAACAAGATGTATCAGCGTTTCGTTTCAGTGCAATTTGCCCATGGAGGAGCTGTTCGCAGTAAGTTTTCGATAACTCCTTCTTTGCGAAGACTCGTTTTTCCAATTTCAGATATGACAATTCCATTCGTGGGCAACCGAACAATGCCGTTCGCTAAACACTGCATCGAAGCTATGGAGGTAAAAAGTAAGAGTCGGATACAGTTTAAAAAACCAGCAGTGATCACAGATAGAGAGAGGATATTTGGGAGAAGCTCCCGTTATTAATCATACCACAGCACGGCTGTCCGGTGGGTAATGTGGGTTTCGTAAAAAGAGTGATAGGCGAAAGGAGTTCCGTACGGGGTCCAGGTAAAGCCTGGGCAGTTTGAGTATGAAAAGGCCGAGAAGCGCAGGAAGCGCGTTCGTACTTCGACCGGGTGACAGGAGGCAGTGAGAAGTAGTACTTCATGATGACCATGCCTGATATACTGGGTCTAAGCCTGTTTCAATTGCTACACGAGTAGCTACAGGGCATTCTAGCAAGGTTCCTGCTTGACGAATTAACGCCAAATTTGGGGTTCTCACTTGAAAGCGTTATCCTCTCGTTGCGATTACAATGTTGAGGAAAATATACAGTAAATCGCGGGGCATACTAGGATGAGCATCACTGTCGAACACTACATATCAGTGGCAAAATATCAGGACGCGACTTTTTATTTCTTCAAGGCTTTGAGTAAACAAGTACGATAGGTAATAAAGTATATAAGGGGATAGCCGATTTCAGGTAATGTGGTAACTCCTTTTTGGTATTCTGGTACTGCCGAGGACTACTACCTGAAGTATTTGGTTCTAATACAATTCCTTGCGCTTTTTTATATCGATTTTTTTCCATTTATTCCTAATCCTGTGCAAAATGCTCAAAAAGGACCACCCCTTCTACAATCTTATCACCATGTGATTCCTCAGAAATATCTATTTACTGAATATTTGGTCTCAAAGATAAAATTGCTAGGTAGAAAGAAAACATGATTTCTTCCCCATACTTACAGGAGACAAAAAACATTCTATGTTATTTAAACTCCTAAGTCTGGTAATGTGCAAACGAAAAAAAGCATTACCAATCGAGTTCTTGGAGGGCTAGTTTTACATATGAAATATGTTGGAAATGTGAGGCCGGACGCAATCATGATGTAAAATGAGTAGACCATTGCAATGTCTTGAAGGCAGCACACAGAAAAGCTTTCGCCTCTCAGATTTTCACAATTCCGAAAACTTTAATGTAGTCTGTTCACGTGCAACAAGAGCAGCGAAGACGTCCAGCTTTCAGCTCAGTAACAAGTATTTCTGCGTGATAACTGTAACTTTCACAGAGCTTACCGCTCGCTTAACTCAGAGCATTTCTTTGGATTTTTGAGGCGATGTAGAATCAGTTGTTTTCATGTAATACTATGGAAGTGTTAAGCGGCCCCGATAACTCAAGAATACGTGGAAACATTTGAGAAGAAAATCCTCGTGGATGCTGCTTTTAGGCTTCGCGTCTTCTACATACTTATGTACAGTGCCGGCCAAAATTATATAGCCATGAGTTCTGTGAGACAGACAGTGAGACATGAGTTCTGCTGTCTGCTTGATATTGTGGAATTCCCAACGTATCCTTACCTTCCTTTGAAACGTAGGGGAATCCTTTTGTTCGAGCAAGAAAAAATTCCAAAGTTCATCTTTTGTGGTGAGCACTGAGGAGTGCTTCGCGAACAACTGTATTATTTGTAGATAGATTGAATAGTGAAATTAAAGAGATAGAATAGATGAGATTTTCAGTGAGCCGTTTAACCTCTGTCCCTATACGGACAAATTACCTCAAAGCCACTCCCGAGGCTCTTCAGTAGGGAGGAGTGGCAATCTATGAAAAAATCCTAGAAGATTTACGGGACAGATTGTGTGTAAAATGCTAGGAGGAGGGCTTTTATACCGATGATATGGGGGGGGGGGGCTCTAAGGACATGATTGGCCGATACATGTTAGTGATCTATGATCAATGTTCGAGTGATCTTTTTTGCGAACCTTCTGATATTAGTTATTTTATGTAGCTCAGAGTATTTATAAAAAATGAATTTGTTGTTGAATAGACATTTGAAAATGGCCTTTTCAATAAGGGTAATGTCGTAATTCAAGTCTAGTAGAAGTCGTAAAAGGTTAATAAGTCGTTCTTCGAAGTCTATATAGAAAGTACAGGTGCGAGAGATCCTGATAACTTATAAAATGATAGCTATTTTAATATTTTCACTAACGTAAGAGGTACCATGGCAGAATCTGTTAACTTTAAAAGTAAAGTAATCTGTCTTATTATACTGTTTAGTTACAATTCTATCATTAATAATCCTAATATGTAAATCCAAGAAATTGCATTCATAAGGGGTATGATGTGTAGTGTCCAATTTAAGTATATTATTGTAAGTATTATTAAGGATATTATGTACTTCCGTTTCTTTCATATTATGAATGATAAGGATATCGTCCATGTATCTGTATGGTTGAAAGATCAGATTATGTTTATAATGATTAGAAGAGAACAAGTATTCCATATATGAAAGAGTTAGGTCAGCTAATATAGGGCTAGCATTACCACCTTGAGGTACCCCTTTGATTTGTTTAAACATCATATTACCGACTTTACAAAAACTGTTATTTAGAAGGAAATCCAGGAGGTAAGCTACATCCTGAGGTTTATAACTTCTGTAGCTGGTTTTGTACTTATCTTCATCAGAATAATACATCTTATTATTGTGGCAAACTATGTATTTTTTGCCTGCATTTTTAAGGCATATCTTCAAAATTTCCGTTAAATTCCTCATAATGATGTTATGTGGTATATTAGTGAACATGTTTGTGAAATCGGCAGAGAATAATTTTAAATTTTTACCTATAATGAGTGATAATTCTTTCTATTACAAATAGACCAGTATGTATCAAAACTATTTTTATTTCTATAGACTGAGTTAGCATAACACTTGAAATGTTTACGTAGATGAATAAAGATGTTCATAATCTCGATAGCTATAGGTTTCATACTACTATTCGCAGCACCGGTAATGAATCTAAATTTGTGCGGGTTCTTATGCAGTTTAGGAATACAATATATAAGTGGGAGGGCTGGTATAGATAGAGGAACAAGGTGTAAGTTTTTAACAAAATTATTATGCTTTTGTATAATAGCGGTAGGGTCGAAGGAATCGTATTTTTCGTATATTTCGTTATTAGTGGTACTATACTCCAGTCCCATTTCAGTTAAAATCGTATATAAGTAGTACTTCTTACATATGATGCCGTAGTTAGAGTTTGCTTTATCCAGAGGGCAGAAAATAAAGTATCGTTGTATCGTCTTAAGTTCTTCCAAGGGGAATGTCTGTCTTATACCCGATTCCTTTGAATATACGAGAAATCTATATTTGTTAAAAAGCAGTTTTGTGTAGTAGTTGTATATGTCCTCCGAAAGTTGATTATTGAGTTTATATCTTTTACGAAGAATGTCCTTGATATTAGTGAATACCTTTAACCAAATTGCCTTGATATCCCCATTGGATAAATTGGAAGGAGGACGATATTTTGTACCCTTTTTTAGGTAGGTATGGATGCTATATTCCCTAAACATATCTATATCCCCTGTAATAATATGTTTGTGTTGTGGGCTAATAAAATTTTTATAATTATGACAGACGCATTCGATCTCATTAAGACTTGAGTTACCTAATCCTCTAAGAAAACTATTATAATTGAAAAAAATGGAAGAAAGTGGTTTTTGATATTCATATATGGTACGTAAAGGTGTATATTTCACATTAGTATGATGTGAAATAGTATTTAGGATGTATCTATTATTTAGTATTTTATTAATGTTCACTGATTCTAATGTCCTACTATAATAAGGGATTTTAATATTTATGAACTTAGTTGGAAGTTTCATGCTGCTCATATCTGGATTTCTAAACTGATAATAGCATAGCATGCTGAGCAAGGAGATCTTATCCTTATGCGTAATGCCAAATTGATCTGGACTGAAAAGAGAAAGTTGTACGAGTTTATTGACATAATGTTTGTCCTTAGATTTTATAAACCTGAAAATATCATAATATGTGTAGTTGTTGTTAAATAATTGGTTTACTTCACTTATAATGTTGGTATGAAAATGTTCAATCTTCCTTTTCTTATGTTTATTACCTCTGTTGGTCCGTTTTTTGATAATTTTGAGGTTAAAAAAGGGATGGTTTTTAGAATGTATTAAAGGATTACTTATATGAGAAATATTGCCATACCCTTTAATATTATCATTAAATCCGAAGGGATACGGTGTCATGAGAAGCTTAATCCAGAAAACTTCTTTATCCCTAAGTATTGTGGGATCCTTATTATCGGGGTGATTATCTAGGATGTCTATAACGATATCATCAATGTTACAGTTTGATTCGACGAAATGATTATAGAATATTTTACTGCGATCGTTTTTATTGATTGATCGGAGATGTTCTTTTATTCTGATAGCTAGTTTCCTTTTTGTAATGCCCACATATTGTAAACCACAGCCTGTACATGTCAGGCAATAGACTACGTTCTCACTTTTGCAGTTACATTCATTATACTTATACGTGCTGATGTTAAATTTTGTAGTGAAGGATTTTATTTGGTTACCTAGGTTGATTTCATTACAAATGCGACAATTATCTGAACATTTTGTGCCCATGTTCACAGTGCCAAAATCAAGTAGGTTGTATGTGCCGTTTACCTTACATTTTTGGAAAAGATGAACCTGAAAGTAAGAGAGGGGTTGATGTTTTGCATTGTTTTTGTAACTGTTTTTAGGCCTAGATCTAAGGTTAAGAATGGCCTCATCCTTAACCAGAGGGAAGGTTACCTAAAGGTTTCGGAAGGACTGCTTCCTGGGGGCGGCACTCCCAGAGAAATAATAGAGTTCGGAGGAGCCTCGGGTCTCAGTAAGAGCGGACATAATTGGCTTGGTACAGGGAGTCATACATAGAGTCAGCGAAAACGTCGAGTTGATGGAGAAAAAATTAGCTAGTTTGGCGGAAGCACTTATTGAAGGTTACTGTTAAATTGACCTCAAGTGGGCCTGGCGTGCTACAATCGCTGACCCGTGAACGCACACACTCTACTAGATGTGAGTCTATCCAACCATAAAACATCTACTTATGGTGAGATTTCAACTACAAAAGCCAGTCTGGGAGCGTTCATGGATACCACAGAATCACAGATTTTGACCTTCATTCATAAATTTTTTTTCTGAAGAAGAATTACTCAGGGAATTGCTGGGTTTTAATATTATTCGATCACACCTGAGCGTCTACTGCTCTCATAGAAATTTGGACCTCTAAGCTTCACGTTAGCTGAAGTTATGGAGGAAATTTGAAAAGGCTATATAATTTTGGCCGGTACTTTACATAGCACAGATAGATAGAGGCCGTTTGATCAGTTTGGGTGGTCTTTCATGCTTCTCTCTTCTGAATACCAGGAGAGCAGGTGGCGATAGTGCTTCCTGTCTCGGACTCAATGCTCAATTTCATGGGCTCAAGATCAGAGTAAGTTCTTGATTGTAAATGAATTGCTTAATTTCTTTCCCTGTGATTCGCGTTTTCCAATCATATATGATTTTGGAGAGAACTGCAAGTGAACAAAGGTGGGAAGAATTATGTTAGCAACCAGAACTTCCTCACTGGTTTTCCTCTTTTTTACTCGCTTTTCTTCAATAGATGATTCTTCGAAGCTATCTAGAAGCCTTTCAGCGAAAGCTTCTTTGGAACACGGCTGCAATCCCGCCGTTGTCGATATTATTGACCAATTTGCTACTAGTTTGAAAATGGATAAGTCGTTCGTTTCGCTGATGGTCAGCAACAGCACCTGCATAGGATCTGCACTAGCCAATCTCAATGCTTCATCAGTCCACGTAATCTCTTGAATATGAAAAGTAATTCGAATTAAATAAAATTATGTTCGCCTCAGGGTAAGGCTCGTCTGGTGTCCAAACAAAATATGGAAGACATCTACGACAACTTGACCTTTCCGCTCATTTCAAATGGATTCCTCAATGCTACGCAAGACCAGCAGATTGTCTTCAACAGTCCATTTTACCTTACGAATTACTCCACCTCATGTAGATCGGAAGTTCCTTTCGGTGGGTTACTCATAGTTTGAGCACTGCTTCAACCAGATTGAGTTATCAGGCTGATTTTGTTTTCAGTGCCACTCGTTCCCTCTCGTCCCTTCCATAGACTCAAACAACTGTACATCGCTCTGGATGACATGGTATGGATCTCCGCGTGCGCCACGATCAGCGTCACTGTGTTTGGTATTCTCATCTACCGACACGTCAAGAGACAACACAAAAAACAAATGGAAATACTCACGGAAATGATGTTGCAACCGAAGTTGTACAAGTGAATAAGCGGTACAATTGCCTCTCAGAAACGCAAGAATCTCATAAAAATATTGCAGAGCCGCCAAGGAATGCCCAAAAGTAGCTCGTCTTCCATGGGAGATCAAATCGGACCATGTCCATATTGACATGGAATTTCTTCTGGGAGAAGGCACAATATCTAACGTTTACCTAGGTGAGGTATTCCTAATGAATCAAATGAATCATGATCAAACCTGGGTAAGACTGTTAGTGTCATAGTCTGGCAACAAGATGTGCGTGAGCCGATTGTTGCTCTCTTTTCACCCTTTACAAACTGAAATGTGCCGGAGCCTGGGTTCATCACTGAGACTACCCGATGGTAACAAGTGGATGGTCGTGTTAATGTTGAGAAAATTTGGGATGTGTTAACACTGTTACCCTTGGTAATCTCAACGATGCATGCGGCCTCAGAAGATATCGATGTTGTACGATGCCCCTTTCTTATAACCCCTTCTTCTGAGCGTTTGAAGTTTTATTTATAAAATTACTAGACGACATACCCGGCTCGGGAGTTCTACCACCCCGGGATTTCACGTTCATGCGGACAATTAGGATGCGAATACATTCATGTTAAGTACTTATCATTTCAGTGGTCGCCCGCTTAAAGCAGAGAAAAGTTTATAAAACCAATTAATCGATAATTTCGTGAAAGGGAGTCATCACATTCTTGCTCAGCACACTGGAGAACCCAGTAGACACGTCCTCGCCCGTCCCCGAGCAAAAGTGCAAAAAAAAATCGATAAAATTAATAAGTCGATACCCTCACCCAAAACGGTTGTCACATTCGTGTTCAGCGTATTGAGCAACTCTACCATGTTCTCGCCACTAGTAGGCATGTCCTCGTCAGTTCCTGAGCAAAAACAGCGAAAAAGCAATAAAATCGATACAATCGATGAGTCAGTCAATAGTTCCCGGCAGAAAATAGCTTATAACCTCCGCGGCCCGTCGAGGACCTGCATACAAAATTTGATCCGGATCGGTCCACTCTGCGCGACTTCTATTCGCAACACACACACACTTTTGACTTTTCTTCTCCTCGCGTCCTAATCGCTACTCGGTTGACACGCGTTGATGGACGCGTGGTACTGTAGAACCGGTCGGGCACAAACGCATGCTTCAAGACAGCACACGCGGAACTTCTCATTTTGAGTCGTTTACAGTGTAGCAGGCTGCTAGACAATCACGACAGTAAGTTGAACACTGCGAATAGTCGTCTACCTGCGGAGGTATTGCCGTGGACGCTGATATCAGTGACATTTTGATGTCCGCTGCGCCAGTTAACGCTACTAGCTGTGCGTTCGGCGCGTGCCCTAGCGCAGTGTGGGCAGTGTGGTGCACGAAATGCGTCCCATTCATGAGGGTTTCGTGGCGGAACGCGCGCACACCCCATCAGTGGATTACTCGTCCACGCTTTCGTATCATGGGAAGTAGCGCCTTCACTTCCTATTTCGTGGCATGCTTCACGCTATTTCGTCATCAGGCTCACCATCGCTGGAATACTGGAATGCGGCGAAATCTCCAACACGGAGATTTCCGCGCTTTCAAGCGAGCGCGCGTGTTCTAGGTTGTATGTCGAAATCGTAAAGTCACGAATGTGTTAAATTTCAAGGGAGCAATTTGTTAATGATCATCAATCAATAACAGTGGAATTATTTTTACACAATGAAAACCACAGAACACAGCCATTCTTAGGTCGTTGCGACCAACGATATTCCTCTTTTAAGGAAAATTGAAAGGAAAAGCTCCCATACTACAGTGGATTGGGAGAGTGGAAATGAAGCAATACCAAGACTGTCCTGTAGCTGTTCGGGTAAAATTCTATTTTATTCTCTTTGTTTTCATTTTTCAAGCAATGAGAATTGAATTGAAATATTAGGTTCCACGTCATTTCGACGAACCTGAAGAAGATCAGTTGTTCCGGGAGATTTCTTCAATGAGAAGGCTACGACACCACGACCACATCGCACTTTTCCTCGGTGGGGTTTGTGTCACCTCGAAAATAAACTGTTAATGACTGTCTCATTCAGGATGGACAAACAAAAATGATTTGGTGTGTAGTCTGCTCGAGCTAACACACATGAATTTGTTGAAGTATCTCGGCCAAATCAATGAGACGTTGGTTTATTTCCGAATCACTTTTTCTTAGTGAGCATAACTGACCTGGTACACCATATGTGGGTGGTGTGTAAACAAAAAAGACATTAAACAATTGTGGTGATGACACAAAAGCGCTTTTCTTGATGGAACGAGCCCAAATAGCGTATACACGCTTTATATCAGGATTTTTTTCCTTGGGTCATTCCTTGCTTGCTTGCTAGCCAGCACTTGCTCACATGTTGCTTTTTTCGACAAAAACGGTAATTTGCTAGATAGCATCAGGGATATCCACAACGATGGATCTGTCGAAAATAATGACGCAATGTAACGATTCTGTAAAAGAGAGAACATCCAAGGAAATCTCACGGGTTCGTACCCGAAATTTCTTCAAACACAAAGAATCACCTGTTACAACAGGGATGAGTGAAATTCCGATTTTCGGAAGTCAAAAGCTTCTTAATTCTGACGTCATGCAAGCATATAGCTCCCGGGTTTCTTAATAATTTCCGATAGCTTACGTTAGTTATACGAAGTGAAAGGTATTGTTCTTGCTCTCTCAAGATTTTTTGCATTTCAAGTCTTTCTCAACTTCCGACTTCCGACTTTCGGTCCTGCGCAGCCCTTCTGCTCATCCCTGGTTAGAACCCGTGAAGTGGTAGTATTTTGTACTGAAACCTGAAAGCCCGGTGTCATCTGCCTGCAGCATCTCAGAAATATCAGATTTTTGTCAATCAATTTGTGGCTGAATTAGTTACAACACTGTGAAGGGCTTGCAATGACACCTTGGATAGAGTGTTCCAGAGTTCTGTCGAGCGCTGATGGCCAATCAGCATCCTATATTCCATTCCATATGCTCTTCAAAATCATATGGGAAATCTGTGACGGAATTGTAAGTGAATACCCCTTCACTTGAGTTTTTTTTTCTTTGCTAGGTTTGCTCGTGTTTGGGATGTTTCCCGAATATCAGTTCCTCATAAATTTGCTACTTAGAGCTACATACACTCTCGAAACCTGATCCATCGTGACATCGCTGCCAGGAACGTGCTTCTTACAACAGGGTTGAGGGCGAAGGTGAGACTCTTCTCAAACTTTGATGGTTGAGAACTGAAAGCTTCCAAGATTATCTGCAATCGCAGTGCGTAGGCGAGCTCTACCTTCAGTTAGTGGACATTTTTCGGTTCATTTTTTGTTTTTGTTTTTGCGAAGAAGCACAGGTTGATATTCTCTTCCGAAGAAATTTTTGCCTACAACTGCTTTCCGACATTCATTTCTCCACACTTTCTCTATCGACGAGATCCATGAAGGAAGCTCTTTAGATATCCGGATTCGGATTCTGTTCTGATCCAGACGATCCAAAATTCTCTGGGAACTCTCTTGCCCTGCGATACCTGCCCGTCAGATGGCTTGCTCCTGAATGCTTCCAAGGAAAATTTTCTTCGAGAAGTGACACGTAAGTTTGTTTCCAGCACATGACGATAAGGCTGAAAGATGTTTCCTTATAAGCAAAGCTCTATAAGGGATTTCCACTATAAAAAGGATTTCTACTGAAAAAGTGAAGTTTTGGATAGGGTTCAATCACACAACGCTTCACCTTCTACCCTTTTTGACCATAAGCTAACGCTAACTGTACCACTCCCGCTAGTACTGTGTGAGCCGTTGGCAAAGGTGTGCAGGTATTCTCGACTAGGGTAAATCGAGATAAGCAGAAACAAAGATCAACAGTGTGGCATGGAAAGAGGAGCGAGCATATATGTGAGAATTTCTTGCATGAAATACTTTCATTGGAATGTCAAAAAAGTTCTCACTGTTTTCCACATTATTTGTTTGTATTTGCAGACTGTTTTGTGTATTTCAGGTGGTCGTTTGGTGTTCTTCTCTATGAGATTTTCACTCTCGGTGAAGTCCCTTACGGAGACTTACAAAAACCTGAAGAGATAGTGGAATGCGTTCGTCACTCCAGGATTCCTGCGCACCCAAAGCACGCTTCTCGCAAGACGTGAGTGAAATGATGTGCTTCGCAGTACTTGAGAGCAAAACTCACGGAGCCTGTGAAAACGTTCAATTCCAACGCCGGTCGCGATTGTACAGTCCCTCTCAAAAAGATAGACGGATTGCGGTTTCTGGGGGTATTAAGGGTGCTCAGCACTTTCACACAGAGACGGGATTCCCTGATAGCTGCTAAAATTAGTGGTAGATCAAAGTTGAGTTCTATGTAGAAGCAGTTGTCAAAATGCGCAAGAAATGCAGCACTAATACCACAATTCGGGTCTTTTTTCTCACAGTTCCCTTTTCCGTACAATCTGTCGAAATTTAGCTTTTCTATGGCTCACCAAAGGAACCATTGGGAAACGTGGGAAATTAACAGAGGCGACACTGAAAAATCACTGATTTATAGAATGCTCTATGGAAATTGGCCGGAAATTGAAAATCTACCATAAATTCACCCACAGAGTGATTGAGCAAGCATTTGTATCGTGAAATGCGAATGGAAAGAAGATGAGTTAACAAAGCAAGAAATAGCCATGCGTGGAAAAATTCGCATAAAAAACGGGAACATTTTTGCTAAAGCTGCAAAGAGATTGTGGGTCATGTTGAAGCGGAGCAGAGCGGTCTCACTCCTGTGACTGAACCTTTGAAAAAAAAGCCTCATCAAAGAAACAAGAACAACCACGCGAACTCAAGCATGTTTGTTATTGAAAACGAAATTACTCATGCTATGCTATCGTTCTCAAAAGTGTCAAAATCTGAGAAGCAAAAATTTTCATGGGTGCTACCTTAGTGAACACCATTATACTAGAGATGTGAGTGTATGTTTAATTCAGGATCTGTTTATATAATATTATAGTAAGCAAAGCTATCTCAATCGCGTGAACACCTTACGCGAGAATTGGTCGGAGGCCGCTGTTGCGATCTCAGAGAGCTATGAGAAGCTTTCCCCCTAATCTTTCTATGTATTTCTCTTCAAAGCGTAGCATTCTGTCACTTTATATCTCATGAATTAATCCCTTCTAACGTGCCGGATTGTTCATCTTTCTAGATAAATGTTTTGTTTTCCGGGAGGAAAATTTGTTAGTTCTGACTATAACGGCAACTGCTGCAAACTAGAGCGAAAACTCGCTTTTTTTGAATGAACCGAAATCCTGAGCTAGCGGGAGTACTTATGTAAGTAAACGAGCGACTGTTTCAAACTGAGGAGTTGCAGGTACAACATCATGCAGCAGTGCTTTCATCGGTATCCCGAGAGACGACCTTCGTTCACTCACCTCATGGACGTATTCCAATCCGAAATGGAAGCTGTGTTCATTAATGTGGCTTTCGAGGGCGACGAGGATAACTAGGCGGGCTAATGGACAAAACGGAAATGATCTCCTTGTGATGTATGATGCAGCTGAAACATAGTTTTGGGCATGAACATGTTTCCTCAATATCGTTTCGTTTACGGCAGAAGCAAGCGACGTGGGGAAACTGGTTGTAGATCTCATATATGTGGCACATTGAAACTTCTAGTGCTGGAGATTTTTCTAGTATCCAGTAATTATGCTTCAGTCATGTAAGTCAAATTTCATATACATATGCCTGGAAAACTGAATCCAAACACAGTGACCGCCTCTAAGATTTTTACGGGATTCGGAGCAGAGTGAACTGATGAAAAGAATGGCATATACATGTATTGACCATGAAGTCCTCCACAATCTCGTTTTCTAAAAGTTTTCCGCAGAAGATTCCGCAAACTCTCGCCGTGGGTACTATCAAGTCGACTCGCTTTGCAGCATGCCGTACCCTGTTCTCTCACTTGAATCTGCAGCGTGACATACAGTTCTGGCCAAAGAGATATCACCTTTTGAACTTTTGTTCAAAAATTCTTTCCAATTGAAGCTTCGAACTCCTAATTATGGGGAATCATTGCCAGTAATTACAGCCACTAATATCTGCACCGCGCTCTCGATTTTTCGTAATAAATTTTTTTCACTTAAAAGTCAAAATCCTGGATTTCGTGCTACTTACACTCAACTACAGTGCGACTTCCGGTGTTGGAATTTTTACTGGCATCGCACTCGCCGCAGCAAATAGATTCATATTCAACGGAATTCCAGAGAGTTGAGACGGAATCCTGACATATTCGGAGCTCAGTTGACATCATCTGGGAATCGACTTTCTTCTTCATTTTCAGGTATGCTGGATTGCACGTACAGCCCTGTTTCGAGCTGGATCTTGTTCCACATAATGCTTTAGCTCAAATACAAAGAATCTATTTGCATTGGTGGCACAGGGGGCTTAACCATTCCAAATACCCTACCCCGGCACGCGGTCACCAGTGGTGCACCTTCAGGGCTTTGAGCTTTGCATTTTTGCATTTTTGGTGAAGAAAGAGATGATCGTGAGATCATCGCTGCATTTTGTGAGCCGGCGGGGCTGCTAAAATATCTGGGTAGACGCTGACAACTAGACCTTTCCGAGTATGATAATTATTGAGGACTCAAAATCAACAGCAGCAGGTACTTGAAAGGGTTTGTAGGCCTTCATGCTCTATTCTGAGGATCCAGCCTTTAGTGTGGATAATTTTTTCCAGAACTTCATTCGAGTCATGCAACAGATTTCAAGCTGATTTAGCTCGCTGTATCATATAGAGAGCGCGACATTTCACTCCTCTGCCACTTGTTTACGATCATGGCACTTCTGCCTGCAATAGTTCATCCATTTCGAGACTTGATGAGAACACCATGATCACCTCAACTCCCGTTGATCGTAGGGTATACCGAGCGGGCGATCCTTCCACTTGTCCCTCTCACGTGCCAGGGTAGCCCAATGCGTTCTCGCCGTTCGAGAGACACGAAAAGCACAATCTCGTTCTTCAAAGGACTTCGTCAAGAAGTCTTACCATCGGGTCGGTGCGTTTCCTGTCTTGCGCTTTACGCTCCGCGGAGTCCAGTTGCTGACGGCTCTTGTACAACGGTGGTCGTTTGTGCGCATCACGTGTCCGGCCCACCTAATCTTACTCAACTTGGCATACACGGCAGCGTCCCTGATCTTCGACTGTTGACGTAGGGTGGAACCGCGTATTCCCGCCCTCACTTGCTTAAGGCGGGTCACTCTGTAGAGACGGGCCAGTCCTAGCATCGTGGAGCGTTCGATGACGCTGACTGCATTCTCATCCTGCCTACGCAACGCCCAGGTTTGCGAAGCGTAAGTTAAAGTAGGAAGAACCGTGGTGTCCAAAAGGTGGGCACGGAGCCTGGCGTTCTTCGTCTTCTTCACTACGTCCTCCATGCTCTGATAGGCTCCCCAAGCCGCTCGCTTCCTCCGGCAAAACTCTACAGAGAGGTCCTACTTGATGGTATAAATCATTTTGTGCTGAATTCCGGAAATCTATACCCGTCATCGCATATAACAACACCGTCATCATAGTCTTGTTCTACCCTAAAATAAGAAGGCAAATCATGAAACTCGCGAAGTGCACCACCGGTGGCCGAGTGTCCGGCTAGGATAGCTTGAACAGCTGGACATCCTACGAGCACCAGTACAAGAAGCCTTCCAATGCTCAGGCTGAGTTATCATGCAGAACAGGATTTAGCTCGAAACTTCGCCGTAGTTGCGATCCAAAATGGTTAAAGCGGCTGAAGGAGGTCAATTTCATGGTGATGGCAATTGAGCTCCTGATATTTCAAGATTCTGTCTCAATTAAATGGAAATTCGTGGTTCGCTGCGAAAAGTTCGACTTTAGTGAAAATTCCAACACTGGAAGTTGCGCAGTAGTTGAATGTAAGCGCTACGATATCCAGGATTTTGACTTTTCGAGTAAAAAAATTTTGTTGTAAAAATTTGAGAGCGCAGTATATATATATATATATGTATATATATAGTATATATATATATATATATATATATATATAT
>JARK01001396.1:951456-969013 GCA_000688135.1 Ancylostoma ceylanicum | reverse complement strand
CCCCCTTCTATAAAAAGCCAAAGGGCCATGCAATTGGGGGGGGGGGGGGGGGGGGGGGGGTAATACCGATAAATACAAATGAAAATATACGGGCAAATACCTAGGATTTCTAGCAAAAAATCTGTGGTCGTCTTGGGGATCTCTGGCTGTCCGCGACTTCCTCGTAATCTAGGCATACCGCTTTTACTTATTTATAGGCGGTTTTTATTAGAGCAAAAGCTATCAGAATGCACCTGGCAGTTAGTAGCGTCATTCAGCTGCTGTCGCCGGAACTCAGCTGTATTAACTCACTGCCAAGTAAATAGTTGTGTCACGGTTTTGTTTTGAAGGTCGAGCTCTGTTAGCAGTACTGCCGTACTAGTGTCAACTTATGTACCATGGATATCGCTGTACAAGTCTATGAATCGTTCATGACTCGGCGGCGTCTTTGACCATTACAAAGGTAAGAAATGGGTTTGAGAATACGTACGTATGGATGACTGCTTTCGCTTCGCAGAGAAAACCTTTCAGATGAGATCAGCCACCGGTGAAATAACTAATTCGTCGTCTATTTTCACCATCTACGTAACAATAAAATGTGTACAGGGTGTGTCCATTGTTTCTGTGTTCATTCTGTACTTCTGCGTGGTTACAACGCTATGGCGGAAGCAGGTGATTGATTTTTCATGCTCCGGCAATCAATACCTATTAGGTAAATGTTCGTTACATAGGTGTATCACTCGAACCTAGTTGTCCTTCTCACGGCACTCCCTGTATCGTCTCTCATCGCTGTGTGTATGTCTTTAGCGATGGATATCTTCGGCGGCTTAAATCTACTGGTCAGCCCTCTTGTAGACGTGATCGAGTTTGCGATGAAGTCTGGTGAGTCACAAAGAATCCCGTAGAATCGATAAAATGATCTTTCTCGACGTTTCAGGTATGTTTGGAGGAGCTCTCAATCTTCCAAATTTTATAATCGAACGAGTAGCTGCCACCGTATTGGTGGATAAATATGAAAAATGCAATGAAAGTTTTCCTTTTTTCTCCTCTGCGATGGTATTAGCACAGGTGAGTTCTGGAATAAGGTCGTACAAAAAAATTTAAGAAGAAGATTGATAACTAGCCTATAATTTCATTCCAACCTGGGCCTGTTTAGGTACTTCAATAGTTAGCTCCAAAATGGATTAACTCCCATTTTTTGCACATGAAATTCTTTCCTCTGTTTAATATTTTCTGAGCAGTAACCAAGAATGTTGCAACACGTTTAACGTTTCAACTAGGTGTCAATTAGAATTTACCATGAACTCCAAACGGCCGTAGACAAGGGGGCGGGAACGCGCGCGGCCTTCCCGCATAGAGACACGAGGTGCTGTGCATGCTGGCTCTGGTTATCTGCTGCGACGTGGCACTCGAGGCAGAAGCAGACAACCAGAGCCGCCATGCAGAGCCCCCATGTCTTTGCCCGAGAACGCCGCGCGCGGTCCCGCCCCTTTTCTACGGCCGTTCACTGTAGGTGGTACTGAACCTCTCAAGCGGCCCAAACGTTCCGGCTTACAGGAGAATCAAGGAAATACCGTGTCATGTGGGAACCGTCCTTACATGGCACCAGTCTTGCGGTCTGGTTGTGGCCGGACTTCCAGAGTTTTCCTAATGCTTGCTCAGCTCACACTACAGTAGGCGTCAATGGCGGTGACCCGTCAGCGGCCTCAAAAAGCACGCGGCGCGACCGCGCCGCTCACGGTAGAATCGTCGCCGCGGAGGCGAATCTGGGTTTTCTTGATAGTTGTTCATCACATTTGCTGGTAACTAGTACGAAAACTAACTGACTATCAAGAAAACCCCATAATTTGATGTCCCGGAGAGGATTCTCGCCCGAGCGGTGCGGTCGCGCCGCGCGCTTTGTGAGGCCGCAGACGTGTCACCGCCATTGGCGCCCACTGTATTTCACAATGCATCCAGTTTCGACTGCCGAGGTGCCTTATTCCTCGCGGGCCGAAACTGCCGCGTAGTTTTTTGGCAAGGAAAAGACATGTGCAATGGATGAAATCAGCAGAGAGATGATGGAGAGATGTGAGGCAAGACATGTAATTTCCTTACGGAAGAACTTGCCCTTGTAAAATTGGATTGTTCCGCCAAAAACAGGTTTGTTGACAGTCTTGACAAAGTCATATTCATGATAGAACTCAAAGCGTTGGGTAGGTCCAGATTCTGTTAATCTTTAAATCCAAAGTGAGAAGACACATTTCTTCCAACATGATGGAAAATCTTCAGATCGGCATCGTTACATTCTTGATCTACCTTAACACTATTGGCCTTATTTCGAATGCTGAAGGTGTCATCGTTTTTGGAATTATTTGCGCCATCTCTATTGTTGTAAGTTTTTTGGACACAAGCATGTGAAATTTTACGACTTTTAATGTTGATAGATATTTTTTAAGCTCTTCAGCATATTACCGTTTGTGAGTCGTCGAGCCTACGAGGTACATTTAAGAAGAGGTTCAGGCGTTTCTGTGAGTCGTCCTTTCTTTCATTCATGAACTGTTCTTTTTTCACATTTGCTTATGCTTCCTTTTTAATTTACAGACTCTTTTTAAGTCTCACGAGTTCGGAATACCATTCCTTTCCTCACTGGGGACAAGATATTGACTAGAATGCAAATTAAGTTGATTGAGTCTCAACTAGAATAACATTTATAATCCTACCGTCGAAGATCAAGGAGCGCTGGGCGCGTGTTGTATCAGTGTTCAGGCCTCTTGCTTACTTGACTCGTACTTTAGCATTTGCATCCGGGAACTGACCTTGAGTTAGGAAAGCGCAGAACGCTAATTGTTCCAACATTTGCTCGCACTGTTGTCCACATGCTTCAAGCTAGCAAGCCTATCACACTCAACCAGCTTGCTCGCAACTTCGACACTGTCCTCTTCACTACCTGTGCTATACGAAATCTTTGAACATTGACGGTGCAACTTCTTTTCTGTTGCGATGTGGTTTAGGTGCAAGCACCAACGCCTGGGCTTGAACCGACAAACTGCACCAAGTGGAAAGGAGTGAAAACGTAAAAATAACCAATTTATTGAAAGAAGTAGTGTAATGCTAGTACTCCAAGAAATATGCAAAGCTGTAGTGATGCACTCTCCTGCTGTCATTTTTTGTGAAGTCAAGAGCGGTTTCGGGTTTTTTTTTTTGAATAAACTCTCTATTGAATGACTGCAAGTCATCAGAAAAATTTATAAATCCCTATACGCCGAGAAAAAAATTACTGTGCTACTTACCTCAAATGAACTAAACAATGCGAAAAGTGTCAAAGCAGAGAGAAAGACATCTACAAGAATTTTTAGGCCCGCTACCAAACGGCCGAGAATGTTCGAGCAGCGCGATTACTGAATAAGTTGATGGTACTATATGTATGCTTTTTCGTTGTTGAAAACGTGTACTACTATGTGATTATGTTCGTTCTTGAATATGAGGATGTCGTCCTGCAAGAGATACTCCTCTCATTTTTCAACATACTTATGGTATTAGAGGTGAGTTACTAGAATGGACAAATCTGCAATACTCTTCCTATGAGCCTGTTGCAGATTTTCGCCTCTGTTACTGTGATGGCTTACTCACATCCGTCACTTAAACTTGCTATATGCCTACCATGTTGTCGAGTGGCCACGGTTCGACCGGCTACCGCCCTACCACCCACCGCTAAACCTGTCACATCTGGAACAGACGTACGGGCTATAGATGGACGTCAGCTATTGTTCAATCTGGATCAGGAAAAAGAGATATATTTCAGAGGCTACGCTGATATGTGGAATAAATAGCTTGATTTCCATGGAAAAATTGAGGAGAATTTCTAAGAGATCATTAACCTATTAAAAATCGGAGTATTGTATGTAGTGAATTCCAACCTCGGAAGCTTCCATGAATGAGCAAAATTTGCGGGTCACTCTGGATGTTTGCCGCAATTCATAAACCGTGTACATGCGAGCGGCTGAGAGACGCATTCTATGAAACGGCCTAAATTTCACGGAAAGCTTTTTTCTTTCGTTTTTTTCGCGCTTTATTCAAACACTTAGTGTGGATGCCAAAAAAAAATCGGTCTTCCAATTGCTAACTCTCTTCAGATTTGCTCGTACTCATTTTTTTAGATAAAGTGGAACACATTACATAGTTGGAAAACCATTGCAGGAACAATTTTCCCAATGAATAACAGGGGTTAAAAGGAAACAGAACATATCTCTCTGGTAATCAATAGTTTTACGCAGCAACAACTCTAAAAAAAGAACAATATACCATTTCTTCATCCCCGCCGCGCGTTGGTCCAGAATCATGCGTGGTCAACTGAGTCATGTGTCGCGGCCTCCCATTCCGAGCTCCGCGCGCGCCACTTGAATAAGCCCACATGCTTACTTCAACGGGTTTTGTTTTGATTTCAGAACAATATGGACGAAGTACTCAGACAATGGAGCGGGCTAACCGCTGTACTGAAATTTGGCTGACCGTAGGCAACTCCGCGGTCCGCCAAATAATTGAGCGCGGTCGGCCAAATATCGGTGCGCGGTCAGCCCACAATAGCTCCGCGGTCAGCCCGCTGCTAAAATGGTGCCATGGGTTGCTTACAACGACAGTAATGCTTACTGAAGCTAACGAAAGTCCAACATTGCTACAACTCAATCCGTATTCTTCGGGCTACGTTCCTAGATAGAGTTCACTCTAAAATAACTGCCTGCGAAATATGTACTTGAAGTCGATGTGAACGCTCTCTGAGTGAGAGCTCCATTCCAAAAATGAACCACGAGTGCCATCCACTTCTCCGGGACTGGGGAGTGATCTCCACTCGATCGCTAATACTTGTTGGTGAGATTAGTACCTCCCGTCACATCTCCTTCCTGGACTAAATGAGTCTGCTGTTTCTTTGTTATCATTGTCCTCACATCCTTAATCGTAACGTACATTTCACGGGAATGACTTGCGCCTTGTCATTACAATGGACCAGACGTTTAGCTGACCGGACAGTACCGCGGTCAGCCAAACTTTGAGTTAAGGTCCCGCCAGTCCGCGCCACCGTTGCGCCTGCAACACTGTGGGCAGCCTTATCGTCCACCTCGCTGACATTAGTGGTGATGCTGGTGTAGTTCTGACTGTTTGCTCTCAAAATTGAGCTCACAAAATAAAATCAAAATTGAGCTCACGAAATATCCCAGGGTATTGAGTAGGTATGTCCTGGTTACCCAACTTTCCAATGACCATATCTCATGACCCTAAGTCAGCCCTGAAAAAAGATAACGTGTAAAAATAAATCCTCACTACAAGCCAGAACTATGGACGGAATTATAGTGTCAGACGTCCGCTGCTATGTTGTCACAGCTTCACTGGAATTCTAATAAAAAAAACTATAATTTTTTCATGTGAATACAAGTGTTGTTTTCGTCTAGTATCATAGAATTTGCGAATGATTTCTGCACTTCTGTCTCTGTTCGGCAAACCTTATGTTTTATGCAAAGAGCTCCAAGAAATCGAACAAGGACAAAGAAAGACATCAAAAAAGAAAGTTGTGCAGCGTTGCATTACAGTGTCTGGATTCGCAATGCTACAGTTGGAGGAAGGTGTTGCGGATCGGTGGTGCCTCTACCTAGGGTTGGATTTCGGGGACTCTATCTCCCCACTCCATAGTACATCGCATATTGCCTTAACCGTACCAGGGCTCCTCACCGTTGGGCTTCCACCCCAGTACCCAAGAAGTTTATGGCCGTTGGAACACGAAGGCAGTATTAGGGCGACTTATGGCCGGCCAACGCAACGCGCCCTAGTATGGGGGGAGGAATACACTAGTTAAATTATACAAGTTTATTATAACTACATAATACTACAATACTATTACTACTATACTTTGACTACTACTAATACTAATTCTACTATGATAATACTACTTAAGTGAGAGGGGTCCTACGGGGCTCAGAATGGGAACCTATTGGATTCATGAATCACTTCATGAATTTCTACTGATGATTTCTCTCTAGGCAAAGTTTGAAATTTCTAATTTTGGGCGGGGGCATGAAACAATATATGCAGCTACTTACTAAGGATAGCTAGAGTCAGCCCCAATCCCATGGCACAGGCTGATTTTTACAAGGAAAGATTTTACGCAAAGATGTGAGAATCTCTGATTTTTCCTGCTTACGTCCAATTTGTGGGTCCTAATGGTGATGGGAATGCCAGGAGTTCCGTAGCTACGCGAAGATTTTCTATGAGATATGAACATATTTGCAGGAAAAGTTCGAATTTGGTGAGAATTCAACCACCGGAAGTCACACAGAACTTGAATGTGAATAGTGTGAAGTTATGGTTCTTAATCTTTTTGAGTATGGGAATTTTTCCTGTGAAAATTTGCAAGCGCGGCGAGAATTTCAGTAGCTCTATCCATCCCTAGTGAGTAAATATGTTTTAAATAAAGTTAAAGGTAATTTCTTCTTGCCCAGTACTGTATTTTCAGAAGATGTTGACCAGAACATCAGTACAAAAACGAATTTCATAGCAGTTCGGCTCATCCATAGATCATATGTCTTGCTCTAGTGAAGATACCTTTTGTGAATTCCGTGAACTTCTGTAAGACCAACTTTTCAATGAAGTCTTGATTATTGTTTGAGATCCTTATATTTATCCAGTAGATGTGTACTAACACACGTGATCATTTAAAGTAAACTGGCATTACACAAGAAGAAGATAAGGGCAATTCATACTGGATGATTGTGACTGACGCGCTGCGTCTATATGATGAAGAATAGGGGCTAGTCGCATCGCAGTCGCAGCTCAGTTGCACGCATTTACGGCCTCGCGACGGTCGTGCTTTCTTTTCATCAAGAATTTCATGTCGTGTTGATCGGTCTCCATGAAGAATCTTTCGCAAACGGATGCTTGCGTCTGACAAGTCGCATGTGCTATAAATTGCCTTATATTTAGTCATGGTCATTCTGATTCAGCGCTGTTCCTCATCGGCCGTATCACTACAGTCGCGTCGGTAGAATGTGAAAATTTTCGCGGGATTCGCGTGATTCGCGGGATTTGCGGGATTTTTCCATAACTCATTTCAGAGTGAAGATTCCTGAAAATACAAAAGACTATATGATACAGAACAGCATCCTGCATCTTTTCACACCTTGGTCATGCCTCGGTTCTGCGGCTGTCACCAAAGATTTCAAAAACTTCGTTAATTGCGTTGACCCCGCCCACTAATTAGGGTCAAATGCGGAAAACCGTGTAATTTTTTGCTCTCTGTAAAGACAGTTTACATGTTGGAGAATTTTAAACATCTCCAATGCATTCAATAGGTGATGGCGAACAATCCCATATGAAATTTACTCAGTGAGTTGACAATTTTTTAATCCTCAAAAATTGCATATTTTCAATGTTACCATTCAAATTTTCACCTGATTGATCTAACGCAGAGCATTTATTTCAATGTTGCAACATTCAGAGGAGGAATATAATAAGCTGCATAGGTTAGAGTTCAGCTCTCTTCTAGCACTGGTACAGGAGCGAGCTGAAAAAGAAATTGAAAAGAAATTTGAAAGAAATTTCAACGCGGTGCTTACTTTGCAGCTCGCTCCTGTATCAGTGCTAGAAGAGAGCTGAACTCTAACCTATGCAGCTTATTATATTCCTCCTCTGAATGTTGCAACATCGAAATAAATGCTCTGCGTTAGATCAATCAGGTGAAAATTTGATAGATAACATTGAAAATGTGCAATTTTTGAGGATTAAAAAATTGTCAACTCACTGAGTAAATTTCATATGGGATTGTTCGCCATCACCTATTGAATGCATTGGAGATGTTTAAAATTCTCCAACATGTAAACTGTCTTTACAGAGAGCAAAAAATTACACGGTTTTCCGCATTTGACCCTAATTAGTGGGCGGGGTCAACGCAACTAACGAAGTTTTTGAAATCTTTGGTGACAGCCGCAGAACCGAGGCATTACCAAGGTGTGAAAAGATGCAGAATGCTGTTCTGTATCATATAGTCTTTTGTATTTTCAGGAATCTTCACTCTGAAATGAGTTATGGAAAAATCCCGCAAATCCCGCGAATCACGCGAATCCCGCGAAAATTTTCACATTCTACCGACGCGACTGTATACCTTCACCTATCACAAGCGCGAGCTGGTGCAAGAGCGTGAGCGTAGCGCTGGTGCTCAATAAAAGTTTCATTCTACTACTAAGGCCCGTGGCATACTCCACAGCGATGCCGCCGCTGTGAAAAAAATGAATGGAAATGATGAGAAGTGCTACAAGTTCTCATCATTTAGATTCTATCTTATGACATGATTTGCGTTTGATTGTTGGCGTAGGAACAGTTGCATGAAAACTTTTCATGCTGAACACTGCGACAGCGTCGCCGTGAAGCATGCCATATCCCTGAATGGAGCGACTCACGGCCGAAAACAGTTACCCTAACTGATAAATGAAGCCATTCTAGGCTCACTCCGCTACGCTCCCGCCATTAGCGTCATTTATAGTGCGTCGGAGTCCGATTCGGTCGGATAAGAAATGATACGTATCGATCCTCGTCGGAATTTCTTATCCGACCGAATCGGACTCCGACGCACTATAAATAACGCAATTGCATGAGCTCGCGTTGGTGATGCATAGTGATATTAGTGATATGGCTGCGAAGGAACAGCATTGAGTCAGGAAGACCACTATTGTACTTACTCATTCGAAGTGGTACAGAACCTTTCTAAATAGTGAAGCGTGGCTAATGAGAAATCGATGAACGAGCTGCTAATTTTTTGGAAGACTGCAACGACACTGACAGCACATTATTGCCTGAAGGCGAATTGTATGCGAAAGCGATCTTATGAGAGAAGAATTACGAGCAAACCCGAGCTTCCGCTACCGGAACCCACGGTTCAAAATGAGCCATCTCATGTTCTAGAAGGACAACTTTCCCTTAAGAATTTTGATTGCCGCCTTTCCTTGGCAATGTTAAACTTCATTCTTACTCTACGCAGATTGGCTTCTTGTTTTTCAACTGGTTCAAGTTTCCCACGTTCGACGAGGAGAGCAACGAGTGTCGGAGTCTCCCTTATGACATTTTTAGACACGAGCTGAGGCTGCTAGTTTATATTACTGATTGTACATATGTACTTACAAGGAAAGTACAATATGTGCAAATTTTCACATGATGTCTTATATAGATATCTCCGACACGTACCCTCCATGTACCTCAGCTTTCTATACTATTCTTTTGTGTTGACTACACACAAGCATTCCGACTTCTGAGACAGACTTCTTGCTGGCTTTCTTGAGGTGCAGGTGAACAGTTAAGCAGCTGCTTAGGTAAACATGGGAAAGCCTCCCACAGTTTCAGGCATACCTGCACGCCAGAGGAATATATCAGCCTCTATTATATGCCTACCTATTTGTTTTACCGCCCTCTTCCTTCCCATTGAGACGGAGGCAAGAGTACAATCATTTCCTTCGACCCCACCCTCGTAATCCGCTCTTTCCGCAAGAAATTCCCATACTAATTCTTCTTTGTAGAAAATCGTTGCTAGATGATGCACGAGCACTTCTGTACCGATTTAGTACCGAACTAAATTAGATTAAATTTAGTTAGACTAAATTAGAACTAAATTAGGCATTAGATAGTTCTTTCAAAATGAAACAGCAGTTTGCCCGCTATTAATATTCCAGATTTCTTTCACCCCTCATCTTTTTATATCCTCACTTATAGAGATATAAAAATTTCTGAATAAGCGGTAAACATTAACTCCAAATGTCAATAATGACGCATTTCTACTAAATCGCATGCAAAAAGCAAACTAAAATGGCTACTTACTTTAGTAATGAGAAGCGTCCAGCACTGAATGGGACATTTAATATTGTTACGCAAGCACTATTTTATTATTGCCACCATTCATCAATTACGACATTATTCATTAAGCATATTCATTGGTCAAAACGTTGGTCCATCTTTGCGCTAGCTCCATTACTACCAATGTCTAAACTCAAGAAGAGCAGCCTAGGTGCGCACGCCAGTTTCAGAATAAAAGTCTAAGCTTATTACAAGGTAATGCAGCGGAGTACAAGCTTAAAAAGCACTCCGTGGCCTTTTCATCCTAAATCGCAATCCTACAATGTCATAACTAAAGTTTAATAAAAGTGAATAGTTCAAATGGTCATTGTTAACTTTTTATTTCAATGCACTCAGATGTGCGCCGTGCAAACACAATGAACACAGAAAGCAGACAGACGAGTAGAAAGAAGCAATGAAAAAAAACTACAGAAAAGGTGTACAACTTATGAAATTTATCAGCTTTGGGGTAATGTTAGACTGACTGGTTTATTGTTCTCTCTTCATGAAACGTGAAATTTCGCCTTATTCGAAATCGAATGTACATTGACAGCAAACAGAAAATTGAAGTGATATGATTCGGGATCAGCAGCATTTCGAAGAAGAGAAAAAGGAAAACGACGTGATCAATTTTCCTACTTCCTTTTTTTTCGGTTTCCAGCCCACACTCATGGTCCGCCTTATCGATAAAGATAGCTGGGGAGATTAAAAAGGGGAAAAGAAAGTGTGCAGTAGATGAAAAGGGATGCAAAAAGCTACGAAGTGTGTGATAATTCCCAGTTGCCGGAAGAAAAAAGGCTACATTCTCGTTCTTAAGATAAGGGGTAGAACTTAGCGCATGAATGCGTCGGGGCTTCTGCAGTTTTTCATTCACTGCTGTATTCATTTGAAGAGCAGTTCCACTACTGCCACGGCGTCTTCTTCACCTACAATGAGGAGCTCCAGAGTTTAAAGAGCAATTTATGCGGTATTTTTATTCAAGGCTTCCACTGTTTTCCGTCCAAGTTTAAACTTATGAGGCAAAATTGTGCAATTTTGAGCCTAGATGAGCACCTTGGAAAACCGACTAGACCCAATCCACTAATGAGTTGTGGAACAAATGAAAGCAACAGCATGATTGAGCGATAAATAAGTTTCTGAATGATATGCAACAATGGCAACATCGAATGAAGAGTACACGAAAACAGTAGGTCAAAAACTGACCTCCAAAAAAAATAAAAACAAAAAAAATAATAAAAAAAAATAAAAACAATTAATTTGTACACAACCTAATAGAAACAAAACCATCTGCCTATTCTCAGAAACTTTCGTACAGCAGTGCGCAACCAGGTGGGCACTGGTGCCAACGATGAAGGCGCTCTCAGCGGCAACCCAGGCCAGCACTGCTCCACATTGCGACGTGAATGGTGACGCATGACCAACAAAACGGCGAACGAAGAATCTACACATGGATTATTCTGCGCTCTCGCTTAGCAGGTGCGAAGTGGCGCCGGTGGAGGATCTATGATGTCGCTGTGAGCCGTTTCATCATCGGCGGAGGTACGGGCAGATGTTCCCGTTTAGGTTGGCACCGGCGGCCAGAAGTTTCTGAGTAGAACGAAACACTTACCACTGCGCTACAACCCACCTGAGCCAGACACTTCAGATTTCTTTGAGAAGTTTCGTGCCGCAAAGCTTCGCAGAGAAGCCGTTGTAACGTTTTACAGAGGGTACCGCCGGTAGATAAATATGAGGTACAGATTCGTGAAAAGCATCAGAGACTTGACAGTATACATTTTTTTGCAAATTGTCAACCGCTCCGCACCCCCTCCCCCCGGCTATCTTGTAAGCATGATACAGAAGCGTGACAATGTCTAGCATTTCTTGGTATGAACACTCCTTTTTGTTAATGTAATTTATGTGGTCATCTGAAAGTGCATGTTTGCCATATGTGTAATGTCTTGTGTTTATCGCCAATATTTCATAACTTTTTCTGAGTTTAACTAACTAAGGTTGTAATTTGGCGGATTGATTAGCTCGCCGTTTTTTGAAAGATTGTATCCAAGTGGCAGAAACAACTGCATAATTATATGGTTATTTATGGCTTATATGATCTATTTATGGGGCACTTCATAAGCGCATGTGGGATGTAATAACAGGGATAAGATCTTCTCTGTTCTGATGCAGGCGTCTGGGAATATCGCCGTACTCTGGGGCGTTATTTCGTCTGAGCAGAGCAGCATTCTGCGGAAGGCGACGATTACGCTTGAGTAGCCCTGAAATGTACATTCATCTTACATCATTGATGACAAACTTGACTTTTTTGTATGCAGTGTTTCTTTAAAGTCTAAATTTCTTGTCTCGTGGCTAAAAGTCTCACAATTGAAGTCATCAGAGTGTTCATAGCATTTGCTGACTACAATTCCATAGCGTTTCTTATAAATCACACTTGACGCTCTCTTAGCATTTAATTTAATAGAACGCCTTCCAGTACAAAAATGTGCTTTGAAAATGCTGTTCAACTGTTTCTGCTCTATTGAGCCCACTCTGTTCAGAACTTACAATGGCTTTTAGACTTTTGCAGGTTACTGCATAATTGTGCGTGACCTAATAAACCTATTAGCGTACTTTGCAGACAGGACATTAATATGTATGCACAAGCAGGTTGTACCCATTTTCTTACTTTCATAGTTAATACGTAGTTATCTATTATTAATGGATCTCACCCATGGTAATCATTGCCCACGATGGGCGGGGCTTGGAGTTGGCGGACCTTCACTTTTCGGACTATACGGCGGGAGAGCTAGTTTGGTATTTTTGATTTACAAATAGTCCTCAGCATCTGTTTCACTCCTCTTTATTACAAACTAGACGATATGCCCGGCTTCGTTCGGGTGATTCATTCTTCCCAGCTATTCAACGCTAGAGAACCCCAGTGGTCATTTTTTACCCCATTTATCCGAAGCAAAAAAAGCTATAAAATCAATTACTCGATACATCGATGGAATATGCCTGTCTCTTTCGTGTTTAACGTACTGGCAGACCACAGTAGACACGTCTTCACCGACTCTAGGGCAAAAATAGCGAAAAATCAATAAAGTCGATAAGTCGATAAACGGTTCGATAACCTAGATTAGCCTGAAACCTCCACCTGCCCTTGTGGGATGTGTGCGCCAAGTTTGGTCTTGATCGGTTTACTCTCCGCGATTCCTATGAAGGACATGCACAAATACATACAAATATACATACATACAAACTTTCACTTTTATATATACAGATGTCGAAGAATTGTCCCGCCATTCAGGTGCCACTTATTCGGTAATTTGAATTTCCTATTTTCGCAGTATATCCGGAACTAAATCTTCAAAAAGTGGTTGAAGGAGATTTCAAAACGAAAAACTGGAAGAAAATTAAAAGCGAGGAACACCAGTTCTGAATTCATTCGGTACTTCTGAATTCATTTGGCCATTCGGTCATTCAGTCTTCGTAACTTCTCTTCTCGAAACTTTCTTAGCACATTCCTTCCCCTCCCCCAGTTCAAAATTCAAAATTTTCAGAGAAAAAAAAGGGCAGTTTATAAAACAGTTGAGAATTTCGCTTTGTCTCATCTTCTACTTTTGATTTTCATAATTGTCATTGGCTATCTCTAATCAGTTTTTGCGAACAGCGTTCGGCCGTTTTTTAGCCGCTCGCCATTTTCGTTTCTATAGTCATTTGAAGATAACTCATCTTTTGATCTCCTACTTGTCTCTACTAACCGAATTAGCTGATCGTGAAGCTCTCTATTGAAGCATCTCGTTCGGCCACGCCTCCTCTCTATCTAAACCATTGTTCAATGTTCGAGCAACTCTTCATTGAATGCACTTTTGTTGGCGTTACTCGCCTTTTATATCCGAAAGCTGTACGTATACTTCTCTCTCAGAGGAGGGTGTATAGTCCTTATGCGTAATCGGGAGAAATGTTTCGAGCGCGCAGAGCCTGCAGCGCGTCTTGGCACGTCCCGCTTGTAACTGCGGCCCGGTGTCCTCGCTCAGCTGTTTGAGAGCGCCGTTTGTCAGGATTAGGCTTAGGTAAGCGTATTTAAGAGGTTTTATTTATTGTTTCGAGTATTGTTGTGATGAAGAAGCCTCTGGCTGACCGATATTGATCGAACGCCCCCCACGCCTCCATGAAATGCATAAAGTCATCACTTTCCATGTTTTTTTTTTTGTATTTTTATTTGTTTTTGGCTCCATAGATAGCTGCTTGTCTCAGGTAGCCGCTAGAAAGGTTACCTGAGCCTAATCCTGACGAACGACGTCCACGAACAGCTGAGCAGGACGCCGAAGCCGCGCACGCGCCGCAGGCTCTGCGCGCTAGAAAACTTCGTACCGATAAGTACTATACTACCTATCGCGTAGATTTTTGGAAAATGAATCCTTTGATAAATCATGCACGATGTCGACGTGATGGCGTTTGTCACCTTTTGGGAAACATTGACGTTTAAACGGCTTTCATCGTTTTTCGTTCAAAACCTTATTCTCGCAGTGCTGTTCTATGAATGAACGGTAGGCTGTCTCGTGTGTCATTGGCCCTAATCTGATCATGCCTGGACTCCATCCCTCTCTCTTAGTCACAGAGCGTTTTTTTTTCTCTATAAAGTTTTATGGTGCGGGGGACGTGTGTTCATTTTTGTTGTTTCGTGTACAGCAATGCACTTTATCCTGTATTTGTCCATTCTGTACTATGTTCCACTACTTATGCTGGCTGGTGAATAATTAAGTACATAAATAGATAAATAAATAAAAGCTACGGCCTGGCCTGAGCATAGCACACGCACTACTCGCAGTGGTTAACCCTACGGGTAAATACATCCGGAAGGTCCTCGCTGTACTACCGCCATTCACATTTTTGCCTGATCATTTTTTTCGCTTCGCACAGCAAGTGGTGTAGTTAATAAAATTGAAATTCGTTTTCTAATAAGTTCCATGTTCTCTTATCGTAGAACCTGAGCATTCTTCAGATATCCTGTATTTATCCTGTATCCACGTATCCCTATTTCATGCCACGCAGGTTGTTAAAACACTTTTATTGGCCGACGTTCCGACAACTCGTCGTTTTCAAAGGCCTGAAAGTGGTTCAATTCCTATGAATTCGCGTACTAGTCCGCCAAACGCCTCTTCTGACATGTACATTCGACTAGTCCTGGCTAGACAACGGTGAGAAACCAATGCGAAAGACGAACGTACCAAGTGTCTCACCACTATGCGGTCATGTTATTCCGCACTACAGTACTGCAGTGTCACCAGCGAACGAATAAACATTGCTCAGCGGTTGTGCATGAGCGGCCGGTGACTATCTCATAGTTCGCACAATGTCTGGCATGAAAACATTGAAGTTATATCTGAAGTTCGTTTATAAATTTCATGATACTTTGCATTTTTATGTTGTTTTCCAATAGCTTACAGTGAGTCTCCAGACATTGGAGCAAAAATCACCTCGTTAGGTAACACCTCTGTTTCTTAGGGAGCATAATGTTTTGATCAGACAGTTGTGCGACATATCATTCAAGCTTAATCTTCTGTGTTCAATTTCGTTCCTGGTAGATAATAAACTGAGTACTGCTACACAATTCCTACGTTGTTCTATCACCGCTTCAGCGCTTCTCTCCACTGACTCCTGTGTTCGAAGTACCAAAACTTCACAAGTGGACTTTCCACACTCAATTATCATTTTTGGAGGAGATCCTTGCCGACTCTGAAGAAATGTTTACCTTACATGAACATGTTGCGAATATTTGAGTCGAGTAGATGCTCCAGGCTTGAATCCTGGAATATGGTGAGGATATCTGCGTCAATCCTATGCTGAATAGTGAGAACTAGCATGTCACTGCTGCTCAAATTTCCGAGTGTTCTAAAAACATTTTAACGGAGCCTGCTTCCAAGGAATGTCAGTCTCTTCCTGAAGAGTCGCTCTCTATGCCTCCACGGAGTCTTCGCAGCAGGGGATCGATGAGAGTGTTGAGTAATGTTGGGTTTTGGATTCTGTAAAGAAATAGCGATCTATCGAGGAAGAGGCATAGGACCCGCGCCTACCAACAGCGTGTTGCGTTGGAGTCTCCTCTCCATACAGTTGGCATCTCATGGAACCGGGTGGATACAAAATATAGGTGGTCAGTCTGTGTCGGTGTACAGAAATACTCGGTCACGCTCATTCTAATTGTGTCACCAAGGCGGCAGTCTAGACTGAGAACGCCTTCGATTATGGGAGCATGGCGTAAGCATGCCATAATTCACTTAGCGTGTTGCAAGCGAGACATGTCGGATACATAGAGTTTATGAGGCTATCAATCCAGTTCTAATTGGGAGAAGGAAGTTTTTCAGCTGCCGCAGGAAAAATATAATGGTTTTAAAAACCAATTACTTTGTAGCGGTACGAAATCTAATGGATCAACTTGCTGTCCTCTTTTGCACACATTAATGGTGGATATGGTTATTATTATAGTATGGAGCAGAGACGGGAATGTTGGAGGAAGGCGACAGTGGAAACGGTGTGGTATTCGGTGCATTGAGAAACAACCCGGCCGCAGTTCCGGAATTTGACAAAAAATTATGAGTGTATAAGATGCTTTATTTTTGAATCCAGTACCCAAATTGGATCTGAATAGTGGTAACAAGAAAAAAGAGTCAAAATTAAGCTGGTAGAAATTTTTATCCATCCTAGAGCATAACTACAACATGTTGTTTGCTGCTACGTTCCTCCACTCCAGTAAGAGTGGAACACAGTTACAGGAGCAATTTGCTGTACCTTTGTTTTTGTTTTGTAAAGCCACCCGCTGATCTTTGTCCATGTTTTCAACACGTTACTGTAATTTCATTCTGGTAACCTGCAGTAGCCCAGCCGTTTCCGGACACAATGAACAATCAAACATTAATAGATGCATTAACATTAATGTAGAAATCTGACAAAAAGAAGTCTATGGATTTGAGAATGAGCGTCGTGATATGACTGAAGGACCAACCACGTGACGGAAAGTCACTTCCGAAGCTATTTTGACGTATGACACTGATATGTTGCGTTCAACTATACGTCGTTTGGATCATAGCCATCTATTTCCTCCTTTCCTACGTCATCAAGCCATCTCATCAGAAGAATCGTGTCCACAACATGTGACTGACCATTGTTCCGTGTTTCATTGGATGACTACGTAAATCGTGGACCGTGTTCACTGATTGTCAAAGTAATGATCTAAATGTAACCAGGCCATAACTCTTCTATAGTACACGATTTTATTAGGCTGACAAGAATGTCTTCTCCGAAATTTCTCACAAATTTAATCTGATTGAAAATTCTAGGAGAAAAAGGGTGTGGCCTATGGCTAGGTTATTAGGGTACACTCCCATACCATCGTGGAACCCTCGTTAGCACAAAATGAGTCAAGGAATCGAATTGTATCTACATACATATAAGCGTGGAAAGTATCGACCGCATTTTAGGAAACATGAAACATGCAAAAATCGAAATTAGATGAAAGTTAAACTACAGCCGTTCACTTGCGTAAGATCCTGAGAAAAATACAGAATCAAAAAACAACACACCAAAAGGGATGATACTTGGAAATGACACTAAGCTACTGGTTCCCTGCCTGGAAGTTCATCTATTATGTACTAGCACCTACCCAGCTTCCAGAAAATCCTAATGTTGTGCTTTTGGTGATCAAAATGTCGCAGAACCACCTAGCCAAATTGATAATTTGGCAGTGGGGATGAGCATC
>JARK01001396.1:919231-950886 GCA_000688135.1 Ancylostoma ceylanicum | reverse complement strand
GCCACCTCCTCCCACACCACCCTTTTACTGAAAGGCTCGTCTCTCTTTATTCGTGGAAGCAGCTCATCCCTGTTATCACAAATTAATCCCTGAGAGAGTTCTGCTAACCTCACGCTCCTCAATTTCTCAATTTTACGTCCTCTTCTGTCGATGAAAGTGCAATCGTCATTTCAGGGGAGTGCGAATAACACTTTATTTTTAAGTATTCGACCGTTAAATCTCTGTTGATTGCCAAAGCATGGTGACAGTAGCGCTGATTATGTTTTCCTGTACTCGGTACCTTCAATTTCCTCTTGATTTCCTCGCGCAAAGAGATGCAGAATACGAATAAGTTCAATTCTCACTTGAATTCAAAATTAACCTAGCCAGAATATGTATTCCTCAAGTAAAGTTCCGCCTTCTGAGTGAGATTCTCACTGCCGCATGTTCTGTTCTCGGCACCTTATCCTCAATGGTTCCACTGTAATTTCATTTCGAAACTCCAGTTTTGGTAGTTTTCCGATTCGTTCCATTCCATCCTTCCGCCCTAGTACTACAACTTATACGAGTGCACTTGAGAACTACAACAAAGATTTGTTTTGAACAACTGTACTGTTCACACATTAAATGTACTTCGAGGTACTTACTCTCTTACAATAACTTTGAGTATCTCACCTATACAGACGTGAGCGCTGGCCACTAACCTTGTCCAAAGAAAAAAGTTAGGAGTCGCGAAGATGCACATGCTGAAATGGTGTTGTGGAGTGACTCGTCTTGGCAAAGCACTGAATTAGGAGATATGAGTGAGAATGGAAATCGGTATCATGAACATATCGTGTAATTCTTGATGAAGAGATGCATTTTTCAAATTCTGGAGGTCAAGAAAAACCTCGGAGAGCTATGGAACCATAGGCCATGCGAGAGATTCGTATGACTTCTATGTTTCTCAACTCGTTCCTTCGCCACCTCGTTGATAGATGCTTCTCATCGTTTGAATTTGGCGCCCACACGCGTCGCCTATATTTTTCAAGAAAAGTTGTTGTAAGGGTTGCTATGTTTTATATGTAGATACACCCAAAAGGTGCACCAAAAAAATCAGGAAAAGCTTCATATACAAAGGAAGACCCACGGAGATTGACGCAGAAAAGAGGGGTGGATCTTGGGCCTTGACAGAGTACCCGCTGAGGAAGAGAAGGGGCTCAAATATGCAAAGTATGGTCGTAAATCACCTGAGTACACATATCCATAATTATTCATTCATTGTATGGTCGGACACTGTCGTGCAGACCATCAACATCGACAAAGCAATAAATAATAGTGTAACATTATCATGCTAATAACCATAATAATCAAGGGTGTAGGATATAGCAAATATGCAATAGCATATATAACAATTACATAATGGCGTAGATGTAATAGCACGATAGCTACGAGAGATCTCGCTCATGTTGGTGCGCCAAGCGCACTTTTGCCGTCTTTACATCCTAAAGACATCAACGTTGTGTCACTCCATGAGGCACACATCCTAGCACATTTGTTGCAGCAGATTTGTGAGGGTAGTTTACTAGTACTGTGCGGGGTTTGCGTGATTAAAGCATTCCTTACCATTACATACAGTCCTAGTCGAAAAGATTGTGACGGATTGCGCGTGCGGTTTCATATCGTCGCCGCTGCAGGATCGTGGCGGAACCTACCCGCCTCACTCATTTCAAGCATGCTCTCTCCCCATTCCTCGTCCAGGCCCTGCTGCGATTCTGCACTCATGGAATCCTTCTATCTTTCGAATGCTGTATTATAAAAAAATCTGTAAGACAAGGGTTAATACCGGCGGTAGCAAAGTTAGCAAGGAGTGGAAAGAGGGGGGGGGGGGCATGCGAGAAAAAAGAGCAGTTCCTGACAAAACGAAAACCCGGACAACCATAATTCTAGTCCTGAAGGCTTTGGAAGCAAAAGCAGGAACTAAGATCTAATAACAAAAGAGTTTCCCATGTTCTGAAGTTTGAGAGTTTCCAATGCATGGAAAAAGGGTGACATGTGCCAGTGGGGACACCTTTTGCATCAATGTGTGCGGTATACATATAAGGGCTGGTTCATAAGTACTAAAGTCATGAGAGCTCCAGTGGCACTGTTCAGGATCTTGCTTGGACATAGGCAGTCCTATCGCAGCTAAACTTCTCTCCAACAAATCCCACTGCCCTCTTCTCCCCACACCCACCCTCTCCTCCCTCTCCACAGAAGAAAATAAGTGGAACATCTGAAAACTAGATGCTTGAAGATTACTCGGACTGTTCCCTCAGCTCTTGGTCTGTGGACGTTCAGTTCCCCATTTAACTTCTCCCCCCCCCCCTCACTTTCCCGCGCATAACGCTCACTGCTTTTTTGGCCACGCCCATTTCACAGTGGGAAAAAACTTCCTCGACTGCTGCTTCTGCCGCATTTCAGAGAAGGAACGAGATTTCGACATTTCCAGGTTTAATAGTTTCGTTTAATCGCTTACCGTATCCTTATTTTATCTCTGCTGTTTACTAGGACACTTACATAGGGGGAAATTCTCTAAAATAAAAGGAAAAAACTTGCTGTACAGTAATAAACTTCCGCTCTGACAAGATTTATAAGCAAATTTATGAGCAGCAGTATTAGCACTGGATTAACTGCACAATTGAGAGTGATTGCTTTTTCTTTAATGTCTTTAAACGAGCCCTTGCATTTGCATTGCATTATTTTCAATTTACACTTCCCATTAACAACTATTAACATGTCTGAGTGGTGAAATGTTTTCGATGTTCATTCATATTAGCAGATGTTAATAGCTACATATGTGCTAGACAAACGCAGGCGTCGGTGCTTTCCTTCGTAGACACTACTAGGAATTTTTCGCTCACTACAGTGATAAGTTCTTCACTCACTGCTAGAACTCCTCCGCCGCTTCCTTAATCCTAATTGTTGCATTCATTTATTCTTTGGTGGATTTCTTCTAGATAATACCACAGGTATACCAATTGCAACGAAATGTGGAGGCCACGATCTTTTCTCGAATGTCGTGTAACCATTGTCCTTTAATATCTGTCTTACCGACTCTTCCAGTTCCTCTGATGTTTCGCTGTGAGTTCTCTTCTTGGTAACCATGAAATTAAGCACCACATTGGCTTTCATATATAGAGGATGTGCACTTCTAGAGTGCAGCAATACTTTTGTTCCAATTTATTTATATTTATTTATATTTATTTTTACTACATTACACGGAGACCATATGGACAACTTCCCACCCTAGGCTGGGAGGATGGCAATCGAAATTTTGATCATTTCCCGATATTCCGATTCAGTTACTCAAGTCCCGGGAATTTTCAACTTGCCGATTATCGCACGAAGCGAAGCAAATATCCTGTGAATATCTAGCATGAAGTGCTCCTCAATTCTGTTGTTGTTTTTCTCTGTTCGAAGCCGCATTACTCACGAATGGAAAATCCTTAATTTTGGTAGGTAAAATACAAAATTTCCTCAAAAATTGGAAATGGGGATTTCTCAACAACTCATGGATGAACATATGCGCCTTGCTGTGCTCAGAAAGGAGTCCATAAAGGCTGCAGAAAACAGCGCGCATCCATAATTCTACACCCTAATAGTAGTTCCTACAAAAAACTTCCAGGCTCATATTCGAGAACGTCTATTTCTAGAGCCGTTTTTTCATTCATAGAGGATGTGCACTTTTATTCCACTTTTGTAATTCTACCTCAGTTATTTGTCTTGATTGAGGCAAAATAATGGTGGCATAGTTTATTTTCATGAATGAGAATGAATATTAGAAGCTGATGAATATTAGAAGCTGATACAGGTTCGTTGGTGGGAATCACCCTGAAACTGGCGAAACTCATCATAGGATTGGCCGATTTTGAAAAACGATTCGTGATAAGCGTCGCAAGCTGCATAAGTATACATAGAATCAAAATAGTACATGATGCCATGAATAGCCGCAGAGACCAAGTGTCCTGCTTTTGTTACTTTTTCGATCACTAAAAGGAATTGTTTTGTTCTAAATACGTAGCTTTAAATAGAGTGGAACACAAGAAAATCAAGTCGATTTGAAGAGCAGCATTTTTTTTTCAAGAAACTGCTCGGTTGCCGAATAAAGGTTAATATTTTTCGCGCCAGTGTCATTGCAGCTGAGCAGCTATTTAGAAGGTATTTCTCTCTGGAAAGAACTATGAGACAAAGCTCGCTTCCTATGACAACTAGATTTTTTTTGCTTGAACTCTTGTCACAATTCTTCTTTGATGCTGTCCTAGTACAGCGGGTGAAGTAACTTCGTTAGTTTTTCAATCAGAATTCAAGTCCGAAATTACAATTCATTAGGTTTGTTGACTGCCTAGTGAACCGCATCGAGCCCTTCGTTTGAGTCCGTTTGATCCTTCCTACTTTAATCTTTCTTTCCTAAACCTAACAATATGTGACTCTTTTGCTGCTGAACTCTTTTGCCGTAAAATTAAGAGAAAACGGCGAAAATCCTGTTGGTTTGGGATCGTGACCTTTTTTGTTTCTCTATCTTACGGCTCATTTCGATTTGTAATGTCGAGACCTATGGTGACTCACAATTGTATTTCAGGACTCGCTTCGAATCCAGCTAATTCCTGAGCTACGACCACAAATTAGCAAGGCGTCAAGGTAACTGCTATTGCAGGTTATAAATCTGTGCCTCGCCTATAGACTGAGAGTATGTCAGAATACGTATGTGTATTATGCTTACAAGGTCGTAGTTTTCATTGTAACGGCTAAATTTACTCATTGCGCCGGGATTCTTGTCTAGACTTAAGCTATCTGATTTGTCGATATTTTTGGCTCTTCTTTAATTTATTTCTGTTGCTGGTCAGGAACGTCTAATGACGTCACCGCAGATGCACTACTTCATTAGGTAATACTTTTAAAGAGCATGTGGACGTGGGGTACGTGGAATTATCAGGAATGTTATTGGTGTGTATTCATTTGGCCGTATTGAACAGCCTAGAAGCCAGCTGCTGGATGAAAAAGTCTAGTCTCTGCTTCAGCGGAAAATAATATGAAAGAGCCCTACGATACCTACCGGTCTCACTGAGCCATTGATCAAACCGTGGCCTTCTGCAAGAACTCACCAGGTGAGATGCGTGGAATGAAGTCGTGCGCGGACGCGGGCATGGAAATCTGCTATGTGACCAAGAGGCCCATCGAAGGCATGCGCGTTCCGGCCTTCCACGCACCTTTCTGGTTTATGTTTGCTATTGGAGTCCAGCGGTCGTCATAATGTTATCGTGCAAGGACACGTCTAACAAGAAATGACACATGAGGGGTGGAATCAGGGGGTTTGCTGGGACGAAGTACCCCATTACTGCCTGAGGAGAGCAAACACGCTGGTACACGTGGTCATATCAGAGCCCACCTGAGGGTTTCATATCAATGAACATCACCTTCAAGGCAGTGCTAACCTCTTGAGTCGTTCTCAAGACTTGTACACGGATGAGCTCCCGAAAACAGTGTCACACGTGATATGTGTTGAAACAGCTGGGAATTGTTTTCTAAAGGGATGCTTGGCTGAGAAATTCTCTTTGGGCTATGAAAAATGATTGGTGCTCTATAAGACATGAACTGTAGTCTTTGTGTGCTTTTGACATGGCAACACGTGTTCACTACACACACTGAACACGGACTACTGGCACAAGGTTGGGTGCCATGAATAGGTTTATTAGCCACTTCGGGACCTTTCCCGTACATCGATGGAATCAGCGCGTCGAGGTAGTCCAGAACTTGTTATCACCTCAAATCGAAAATGAGGTGACACGCTCTCTTCAATTATCAATCTTATTCTATGTTCTTCTTCTTTTCGAGTCAGCACGGTTTCTACTCAACTAAATCGAAACAACGTCTAATTATAATTTACAGCTCCTGAATAATAAAATTGCTCGGAACCTTCAAAAAACCAAACCTTCAAACCGAACCTTCGATAACCAAACCTTCCGCATAATATACTATTATATTACAGGCCATGTGCTTGTTTTTCACATGGAGTTTGTTTTCATTTTGTGCCTACTGGTTCTTCTCTAACCCACCTATGTTGTGAATATATACTTACTTACTTACTTACTTGGTTACTTGGTTGATCCGTTCTTCAAACGTGGCGGTGGGCCTTGTTGCGGATCGTAGCATAGCTTCCAGTCATTTCTATTTTGGGCTCTTGTGGACCAGTGGACCAGGCACTTTTTTCTGTCGTCAGTAATATTATATCGAAATGAAAGAGAATCACTCCACCTGGTCGGAGGTCTGCCAAGCGGTCGTTCTTTTCCACGGGGATACCATTCTATTACAGCTCTGCTCCATCGGTCATCGGTCCTCCTCATCACGTGTCCGGCCCATCTATGTTTTGATTTGTTGGCGTATTCAAGAGCGTCAGCGACCTTGGAAAGGCGTCGGATATCAGCGTTGTGCAAGCCTTGACTACGTTGTCTATGCAACGTGAATCCAACCAAGTGTCGTTCTATTGATAATTGCGTGGTCTTTAACTGCTTTTCAAGCGCCTTCGTTAACGCCCACGTTTCACTTCCATAGCAAAGGGCAGGAATAACGGTTGTATTGAACAGCTCGGCTTTTAATTTCGAGTTCTTCATCTGAGACACAGCGGGTTTGATAGTGTTGTATGCGGCCCAAGCGGCTCTCTTTCTCCTGACAATCTCTGGTTTAAGATTGTTGTCCATATTAATTAGCCGTCCCAGGTACACATATTCATCCGTGTTCTCAAGTATCGCTTGGCCTAGCCTGATTGGGGAAGGATCCGCGAATCGGTTCCTCATCACCTTTGTCTTCGCTATGTTCAGATGCAGACCTGCTTTTTTACCTTCTTCATTGAGCTGTTGAATCATCTGTTCCGCTTCTTGTGGAGTGTGTGTCAAGACGACGATGTCGTCTGCGAACCTCAAGTGATTGAGCATTCTCCCATTGATGTTGATTCCTTGACCGTCCCAACTGCACTTCCTGATCACTGATTCGAGAACGGCGGAAAAAAGACTAGGACTGATTGGATCACCTTGACGCACTCCTCTTCTGATTGGTACTGTGATCGTTCGAGAGAATGGTCTGAACATTGTCGTGCAACTGGAGTAGCAATTCTTCAAGACGTCTACGTATTGCTGTTCTATTCCTTGTTCAAGGAGACTTCTCCAGACTGCGTGGTGTTCGACGGAATCGAATGCTTTACAGTAGTCGATGAACACCATGACCAGAGGTACTTGATGTTATTCTAAGAATATATAATTATGATAGAAAAATAATCATTATCCTTCAAAATTAATACTGTTGCCAACTCCAGGTAGACCTCCAGACCCCAGTGGTTTTCTTTTTTTCTTTGCTGGATTTATGCCGGCTAATGATTCACCGTCTTTTCTTGTTGCTAGAATCTTTGTAGCTAATCAATTTTCCAGAAGGAATGGCAAAACATTAATGCGCTGAATCTGATAGTGATGGTGTAAAGAAAAAGTGAATGTGTGGCATAGAGCCATATCTTCATCTCACATTCAGCTTTGCCTTCCATTTCCTAGAGGGCTTGCGTCAATACTACACATAGTGCGCTAAATTTCCATGCCTCTTCTTAGTCGAACTTCAGCATTTGAGTGTAATTTTCCGAAATGTGCCAGCAAGGTTTCCTAGGTGGATAGACATTCTTGGTCTTCATCCCGCCGTTTCGGCTCAATCGTTGTCTCCGGAGGCCTAAAAGTTGTTCACCGTCCCTAACCTTGTCGCAGTCCAACAAAAATCTTCTCATACTCAGCTGATTCTCAACATTTTGGGGCGCACCCTCCTTCGTCGTGAGAGTTGATTATGCCCAACGTTTTGATAGAAGGTGAATTGTGTGGTCAACGAGGAAGTATAGTATAGTGTGGAAACCCCATGGTGCCGCCCCAGCCACGACCACAACCTCCTAAAAAATTCGGAGCTCAAAAAGGGGCTTGCCGGCAGCTTTGCACGGAATATACTATTCTGATCGACAGCTCCGGTAGCTTTTTTCCATGTGAAAATCTCTTTAATGATTCTGAAGTGGGACAGTGCCTTTGAGAGGTATGTATGTCAAACTAACTTAGCTACTGTATTGAGAGCTTGAGAGAATTTTTCGGAAGATGCTAGATCTACTTGCATCTTGAAGACTCTAAAAACCCATGACAAATGTAGTGACAATTGTAAGAGTCATTACACTGTAGTCGCATCTACTTAGCAATTTATTTCAGACATTATTTGTGATTAAGTACGGCAGTAACAGCATTGATACGCAGTTAAGTTGAGAATTGAAAAGGTATACTTATATGAATTATTACAGGTTCGGAAGCATGGAGAGTTCAGCTACAATTCAACCAACCTTCCTAATCCTAGCTAAAGTCGCTCATTTGACGTTCGAAATTGTAGCCATGTCCATTTACGGCTACATGGCATGTTTATTGTCGAGAAAGAAGGTTGTTTCTACTGCCAATTGGGCTCGAGCTTCTTGATTGTGTACATGTAAATATTTTCCAGGTGTACAATCGAAATGTTACTGCACTTCTCGTATTTGTACCTATCCCATCTATAGTTGGAGTGCTCATGTATAATATGATTGATATATTCAACGTCACCAATGTTACCGATGCACAGTTAATACTGGCAGTTTACTTCATACAAACCTCCGGTAAGAAAACATAACGTAACGGTCGGAGTGTGCAGTAGCAGAAGTTGTCGAAAGATTGAACTTCTGGGTGTTAAGGTATGTTCGCTGGATCATTAAATTTGCCAAATCTTATAATCGATCGTCTCACGGCAACGCTTTACCTGGAGTCGTACGAAAACCGAGGGACACGTTTTCCTTTCCAAGCCACAGCAATGATCACGATACAGGTAGTGTAGCTTGTTTCGATTCGTAGTCAGGGAGAGTATCTGATGATCTCTTGAGTAAAGTAACTATACGGATAGAAGAAAACGTTGCCGTTTCAGTGCCTTATCTCCATGATAATGTCTTGTATTTCTCTGGAAGGTATCATATCCGATTTTGTTGTAACAATGGTGTTCACTGCTCTTTGCATAGTATCAGCAGTGGTAAGCGTTTTTTAGCGTTGACTTAAAGGCAGCACCCACGGAAATTTTCATGTTCGAGATTTTGATCGTTTTGGATACTTAGCAATGGTGCCAACAATTCTACGAAAGTTGCGTCGTTGTAGGCATAAGCATTCTCAAGATAAAGAGAGATTATGTTTGTGCTGGCGATCAATTAGGATGAGTTATAGTATGATATGAACGGGTGTTCTTGTTTACAATCACTTTCTTCCATTATGATGAACTTGCTTTCATTCCCACCTCACTCTGGTTTAAGCCCAGGCAACTCGGCCATCTTCTGCAAACGAGCTGAAGTGGTTGCGACGAGAACCGTCTTTCTAGTAGGATTTGTCAAAGTTGATCACTGCGTATGTCTTCACTGTAGTGCTAAACCTAGGAATTCAGTAAAATCTGTGAAGGCAAAATTTCCGTGGGTGCTGCCTTTAAGTCAACAGAAATTCTCACTCTTGAGATAGGTCGATGTGCTCCTTAGTAGAGTCTAGTGAGTATGCATGCTCTGATTTTCCATAAGGGTCTCGAAATTTTCTCTTGACCCAGCTGTAAGCTGAGCATTAGAGTGAACTCCAATTTACTCTGCGATATTAAGCACAGGTAATATTGCTAATGACAATGGAGATGGTTAAAAGAGATTACTGTCTACAGATTTCAAAAAAAAACCCTTTGAATAAATTATTTAAAAAATCAGTAGTCTTGGTAACTGAGTGAGTGGTTTTTCGTGTTTGATCACCGGTCAGCTACCTTGAAGAATCAAACCTCATAATCGTGTTCGTTATCAATTTGCAGAATGCCGAATATGAGTGCTGTCACTGTGGAGCAGTTCAATTATAATTGAATTGTACATATGTTATAGAATTATATCGTTAGTGAACTCATTACAACAAATAAGTTTTGAAATATGATGCATGTCTAAAGAAACTTCAGTTAATTCTGTTGCGTAATCCTTGTAATACTATTTGTCCGTAAAGGAATCCAAGTGTTTGCTCATTTCATTTTTTTCGGAATTTTGTTGGGCTATTTTTTTCAACTAGAAGATCTCAATTCGAGTGACGGGCCGCTCACTGTCGTCACATTTATGTATGTTCAAAATACGTCCTCTCTCTCAAGTAGTTCTCAGCTGGATAATCAACAGAGTCGTTTTACACATAAAAAAGAAACAGTGGTTTTTGGTACATAAAATGCAGTGTTGAACCTCTGTTTCAATAAAATAGAGACTACTCTGAGCTTGACTGAAGAGTGAACAATCTCCCATCAATGTATGGCACATGAATGTTTTTCCCTCAAAATGACTATTATGACGCAAACAGATGCGAAAATTAGAGTCAGAATACATAGACATCGGGACTGGGCATCATTTTCCACAAGTGTTTGAATTTGTGCTTCATCTTTTCGTCTCATGGTGCGGATATCTCAAATGTCTCAGGACTTAGATCAGTGCCAGAGTACAAGAAATGGAGCAAACCGGCGATTTCGCTCAACCATTCGTCAGAATTAGGCTCAGAGAAGCGTTTTTAGCGGCTACCTGAGACAAGCAGCTCTCTACGCTTCAAAAACAATTGATAAAGAGGCTCTGCGCGCTCCAAAACTTTCTACCGCTCTAAAATTTTCTACCGAAGGACTATATGTTGTTCTTTTTTACGAGGTTGTTCGCGAACATACTTTCATACGTTTCCTGTGCGTTTCTTTATAGTGGAACAGTGACTACGCGTCATTACAACCAAGATGCAAAAAATCTGAGTGATTTAAGACAACGAGTTATAAAGTAAACGCAAAATAATGGCCTAATGGGTCACGAAGTAGACATAAGATGATGGCTGTTCCGATATCTTAAAACTCAGTGATGGAGTTTATAAGCTTTGCTCACCTTTCACCAGTCTTGTGTCGAGAGGGTTGCCAATGGGACATGGGAAAATTGAGTATTTGAATATGAGTAAGATATCTTGATGACTGATAATCTCGCTCTGTGCTATCCATAAGTTTTGCAAATTCTTTTATTGAAGGAAGTTTTTATTTCAGTTTTGTTGTTTTCCAGATATTCTCGTTATTGCCGCTGGTATCAAGACGAGTTTTGATCTACCACCGCATGCGACATTCGCCGATCTCGGTACCTCTTAATTACGCCTAGAACTTACACAACTCGTGTCACAAACCATAATTTGACAGGTGCGATATCAATCGGTGGAGAATGTACGAGCAGCTCGGCTGCTTACTAAATTAATGATATGTTATGTCACATTCTACATCTCTGAAACTGGAATATACTACTTTTTCACTTACATCTCTATGAGCGAATCTCTGCGAACTCTCTTAAAATCACTATTTCTATTATTAATATGTGTCGAAGTAAGTGTAATATGTACCTTCCCTTCATTCATTTCCATCAAATTTACGCTGAACAACAACTGGGAAATCCAGCTCCATTGTGCTTTCTTCTATGACGGAAGTGGTGGATAATGAAGAATTTTTGGGTTTCTGTACCGTTTTCTTTTTGACATCAGAGCGAGAAATGGCGACTTGCCTTGAAGGATATTATGTAATTTTCAGTTTTTCTTCTATTCGAAACACTTTTTTCTCGTACTTCCCCGAAAACTTCTCTTGAATCTGCGTTTGATCTGTCCCGGGGCTATCCTCCATCACATAGGCACACACACGGCGAACGCGCGCATTTATTACAAGAAATGTCCTTATTTTATTCCTTACAATTCAACTCAATTTTTCTGAATCAGTCAATTTCAGATCATGACAACAGCTATGGTTATCACCTGTTCACATCCATCAGTACGAGCTGCTCTACCATGTGTGAGACGTCACATCGTTCGTAGTGACAGTTTGAAAAACGAAAACTGCAACGTCAGATCTTTTGATGGACGACAATTGGCATTTAGCACACAAGTAGAACAAAGTATATACTTTCAAACATACTCGCAGATGTGGAGTTCATGAAGAGATAATTCATTAGAGCAGTAGATAAATGAGAGCTAGGATGAAGTCATGGTGAGTTATGGTGTTCACCCTCTGCGTTTGTTGTTTGTTTATGGTCGTTTGTGGTGAGTTATGGTGTGTTACACACATTCCGCGCTCAGGTCAGAATTTTATGTAACATTTTTTGTAAGAATACACGTTCTATCAAGTGAACAGTTTGATCACAATTCATAAGCAGTTTCGTATCACTTGTTCTGTTTCTCGCTACACTTTTTTTATATATTACATGGAATATGACTGTTCAAATTGGCATTAAAAAATACCACCTGCGCATACTGTTCGATATCAGCCGTCTGCCCTTGGTAGCTACGCTAAGACAAGGAATATTTGAAATGGGAGATGGAATACAACGATTTCCGTTCATATCCTAGTGAAACAGAAGTATCACGTAGTCCTTATGCGCATTCGGTAGAAAGTTTTCGAGCGCGCGGAACCTGCTGCGCATACGCGGCGGCTCCAGCTTGTGACAGCGGTCCGGCGTCCTCGCTCAGCTATTCGAAGAGTTGTTGATGTTGATGTTGCTTAGGAAAAGTGGCTTTGCTGCCCATGAAAAGCCGTGAAAACTGGACAGTGCCTCTAGGTGCACAAACATTGGAGGTCCATCGAGGTTCGCCGAGTAGACATAATGTGATTTTTCAAGTCATTTTTTCGTTGTTGCCGACAGATTGATAATAAGACGTATAGAATGATAATAAGACAATAGACAATAACATAGAATATAGACAATAATACATAACTTCGACTCGTAGGTGTTGAGAAAACTTGAATCCCAACTCTAGCTATTCATATCTTTCCCAAGCTCAAGGATAAAATCATATTTACTATTAGACGGCATATCCAGCTTTGCTTGGGAGTTTACCAACCTCTGGCTTTTCACGCTGATGCGGTTAGAAAGGATAAAAATACATCCTTGTTGTTGTTAAAAACAAAAATGTTAAATAATCTCGGAAACTTTTTTTCATCTGCTCGATGGTTAAAAATCCGACAAGAACAACTGATCGATAATTTCGTGCGAAATAGTTGTCATATTCGTGTTAGGTATACTGAAGAACCCCTCCTGACATGTTCTCACCCGTCCCCGAGCGAAAGTCGAAAAAAATCGATAAAATCACTAGATCGATCCTTCGCCCAAAATGGTTGTACTGTTCGTGGGAAGCGCATTGAATAGACATGTTTTCAGCAGTTCCTGGGCAAAAATGGCGAAAAATCAATAAAATCGATATAATCGATAAATGCCGGTGAAAGGTAGCCTATAACCTCCGCCTGCTCATGACGGACCTGCATGCAAAATTTGTTCCAGATCGCTTGACTCTCTGCGATTTCTATTCATTACATACGTACACACAGACATACTTATAAACTTTCACTTTTATATGTATATACAGATAGATAAACACAGTAGCCATGAGTACATATTGCTTCCAGGACGAAAAAGGACTGTATTTCATTCGATTCATACATTATTTACTACATTCACTCTATGAGCATGAGAATCATTTCCTCCACATCATCGAGTAACTGTCAAAATAAATTTTCTGCTCCTCATCTGCCGAGAATGACAACACTCGACCATCTGTCGATACTACGTTGCGACCACAGGGTGTCGACACTTTGGTTTTTCTTTGCATTTGCGGGAGAGCAGATCGAAGTTTCGGATGGGAGCACGTCGTCACCATTATAGATACAAAAATCTGAATAAAATTGTACTGCTTCACCTATCACGTGACAATGTCGCTCTTACCTCCGCTGCAATCGACATTATATATGTAGACATGAAAATCTTATTCAATAAATAATCCTTCACAAAATAGTAATAAATATAATACAGACCGGTTTCAGAAATGTAGAAAGTTGCGTACAGAACCATCAGAATATTCAATAATCGAGCTACGCGGAGGTTCTCAGTCGATTGGTACCGAAGCTTAAAGGAGGAGCTCACAAGGAAAAATTCTCATAACAAAAAAGTTAGGGTGACCGGCAACGATTCTACTCTCTAACAAATCGCACTCCATTTCAAGCATGCTCCTGTTCTCTCCTTGCGTGTGATTTCACTTTTCTGAGCATAATAATGCGACCGCAAAGGACCATGGTCGTTCATTCAATCGAAGAAAGACATTCATGTAAAAAAAAGTACTGTGGTTTTTCTGTATCGATTGGGTAGTGTGGCTGGATGTCGGAGTAGTCTCGGCGTGTAAGTTTATTAATCCACACGTTGACCGCACTGGTGGGCAATGGCGGAAGAGGGTGTGACCGGCGCGTGGGGGTAGGGCGACTGGCGATGTGGACGCTGTAGACGGCAGGTCGCGGTAGAGGAAAAAAGTGTTTTATGCCGGGTGGTCCGGCCTTTTATACCGGTGGCGATGGCGCAGAGAGATTAGAGAAGCGGTAGGAAGTGATACACCGGTAGATCATAGCAGATAGTAGAGACAGATCAGGGCGCCGGCCACCCAAGTTGCACGTCAACAATATCGATTGAGAAATTGGGCAATAAACGAACAATAACGTGGATTAACAAACATGAACAACAATCTATAACAAATAACAAACAACAATATTCTATCTAGTTTACAGTACACATATTCTTTTCTTTTCGAAATCTCAACTTTTTCGTTGCGGACTTTGTTGCTACCATTTATAATTCAGAGTTTTTAATTCAGAATTAAGAGTTAGTCACGAGAAAACTTCTTCCATTCCTCAGGATGCATATTATGATAACTTACCGACACAGAAGAATGTTCCCTCCTATATTGCTCATCAATTCTTCTCGTCATGATAGGTAATATTGAAAACACCTGAATGTGGAAGATTTTTCTGTTGTAAAAGGCTTCGAATGATGACAGAAACAGTTTTTATGCTCGAGAGCAGTAAAAGCAAAAGTTTTCGTGCTTGTCGTATTACGAGGCTATAGTGGTCCACGTACCCGAATCTAGCTGAAAATGAGTATTTGTGCATAAATCTGCGACTGGAACATCCCTCCCACTAAAACATCTCAGAACTGCCATTGTAATGGCACGAAAGAGTGACGCGCGTTAGCACTGTTGCACTGCATGCATTAGCACTGTTGCACTGCACTTTTGTGGGTTACGATAACTTTTTGGAGTCCCCGCACAATTTCTTCCTTTCCAATCAAAATAAAATTCCTGTTTTCCTCTCGTATTTCCTGTCCAGCTATTGGCCGCGGCGGAACGCACTTTATGTAAAAGCGCAGAACTCCCACCCAAAGGTGAAAATGAGCGAAACACGCAAGGAATCTCGGAAAATAGGAGCCTGCTTTCCATGCGTTCTCATGCATGGAATTTTTCCACTACACAGTTGTAACCATTGTTAGTGTTTTCATCACACGGAACAAAAACATTGAGAAGTACCGCTTTGAGGAATATACAAAGTCTCTCACATAGGTATGCATGAAGAAGAGTCTTCATGCTCAACACCTGGTCATTCCAATGGGGGAACTTTGCGTGGATGGTGGGAGATGATTCGAAATGTCAACTATGAATAGCTCATCGATGGGGTACCCTGCCTTCATTTTTGTAGGGTTACAGCCGGTGCATGGCATGTCCCATGACTCTCATCGTCGTGATGGGCTCTATGGAATGCTAAAAAAATGTGGCACAAACTTTCTCAGCGACGTCATCGAGCAGCCACTTTACAATGCCTATCAGTCATTCTTGTATCATAGTATGGCCCAGTTGCTCTGCCGTGCCGCGTATGTGATGCAGCACGGAAGAACAGCTGGGCAGTATGCTGTGATTCAAGAATGATTAACCGGTACTATTTAGGGCAATTTATACTGGATGCGTGCGACTGACGCGCGTGCGACTGTATGATGAAGAATAGGGGCTAGTCGCATTGCAGTCGCACGCGCTTGCGGCCTCGCGACGGCCGCGCTCTCTTTTCATTGAGAATTTCATGCCGCGTTGACCGGTCTTCTTCGAAAATCTTTCGCAAATGGATGTGTGCGCCTCGTAGTCGCACGCAAGTCGCATCCAGTATGAATTGCACTTTTGTTTGCTGAAATCTACAATGTGAAATTAGGAAAAATGATGGATAGTAAAATAGCTCCCGTATAAGCGTCTTAATATCTCTAGCTCTTCCGAGGCAGGCTCATTCTATAGTTAACAGCGTAGGGGTGAGGTTGATTGCTCATGTCAATAATAGGGAACCACCTCGTTTCTCACGTCGACAACATCAGCAGATTCTTGACTTCCTCGCCACGCTGATTCCAACAATGTGCAGCAAAAGTCACAGAAGTGACGAAAACCTTGTTTTTGATAGGGACAACGTAGCCGCTTCTTGGAAGGGGCGGATCCGCTCCAAAAAGCGAGTACTTGATGATGGCTGCCCGTCACGGCAGTTAGGTCGGGTGAACACGCATTGACCTGTCCGATCGATGAGATCAATGGTGATATATACGTCTTTGCACGTCAATTTGCTCCAGCAAACTGGTACAAATCCCGTCACGGAAGACAGCTTTGAAGACCATTCCGGGACATTTCGAGTACACTGCCGGAATGAGCGCATCGAGAAGGTTTGAAATATGTTAGTAACTCGAAAACGATATAAGGTGGGCCGCTGCATCCAAAGGCAGCGGCCCACCTTATATCGTTTTCGAGTTACTAACATATTTCAAATCTTCTCGATGCGCTCATCTCGGCAGTAGCACCAGCCGAAACCCTCGACTTTGAAGGCAGCACCAGCCGAAACCCTCGACTCGCAGCTGAGGTGTGAGTAGTAAAATAGACAGTGAGCACATCACAAATGTGAGAACAACACAAAGAATGATGACCTACCTGCAGAGAAACAAGAGTCGCTGTCGCGGCCACGCCAGCCTTTCAACGGCCCGACGCGCCAGCTAACGCTATCGCAGTGGGTGGTCTGGCGCAGTGAACGCGTGCAAACCGTACCATCCACAGGGTTTCGTGGCGGGACGCACGCACACCCCACGGCGGAGCACTCGTCCGCGCCTTCGACATATGGTGAAGAACGCCTTCATTTCTTGCATTTTTCGCTTCTTTCACACAGTTTCACCTCTGCCTATGAGTTTGCCGTCCTGAAAAACCCCAAAATTCGTGGAAATCTCCAACGCAAGGATTTCCGCGGGTGCTGCCTTTAAGTTGTGGCTTAGTTATTAAATATAGGTAACATCCATCACTGGCTCCAATGTCGGCATACTTGTTGATTTCCGGGCCATTTGGTATTGTTATTGTCATTGTATTTTGCATGCTTGTCAGCGCATGATGCATTCAGGTTTGACAAAGGCATTAATACCGAAAGCTAGCCAGTAAACATATAAAGCACCGGAGTCTTCAAGAAATATATCAAGTAAATGAAGTATAATGTTTACAGAATATTAGTGCTGAAATGGGGTTTATGGTATGAAACTTATGCTCATCTTATCGAAGATTGCATGCAGAAAATCCTAGAAAAAAAAGTATTTAAGAGCTTTCTTCGCCTATCAAAGTTGAGTGACGTCATATCTACTTGGCATTTTCTTTTCCGGGATTTTTGACAAAATAATTGGACTATGGAATTGGTCAATAAACGTACCACAGCTGAGAACACGCAAAACGAAGTGAATATAATAGTTTGTTGAAAATCTGAGATTTTCTCATTTATATAGGCAACAACGCCGAGTGCAGTGAGGATAACCTGAAGAAAAAAGTGTAGAAAAGGTGGTATTGAGGATAAGAAGCTGGATAATGTTCAGGTACCTGTACGGTTATCATTGTTATGGCAATGAGTGGGAACCGATTTCCCTTGGCTTCGTATTTGACTGGCAATAACGTTGCACACAATCGATCAATAATGAAGTTGGGCAGACTCAAAGCACCTCCAAACATTCCTAAATTCCCTACTAATGGTATTTCTGATTATATTCATTATATTCATCATTGTTGTACTGAATAATTGATGAAGAGCGAAGGAGAGCGTGGAACAACGAAAACATGAAGACATCTATGGCCTCAAATACCGCTCACAAGTACACTGCTGAAGTACCTGGAGCCTAGTTAAGAGTCAAAACAAAACAGGGCAATCAGAAATCACAACTGAACAATGTATATTTTACTTGACATCTGTTGAAGGCTACTGTGTGGAGTTCACTGGTCATGCTTCGACCAGCATCGAATTTGAAAAGCTTGCTGGCAGCGTCGAGGTCATACGAAGACAAATGTGGTCGAAATTAATGCACGAAATGCACACAAAGGAACATCTGTCAATTGTGGGGGCAATGTCAAAAGGACAGGGTGAATGGGGGACCGTGCCTGGCCCAACTCTTCCAATATTTCACAGCTCCCTTTAGCTACATGGGACCAGGTGTTATCGTGAAATAGGTCTACAGAAGTAGCAAAGGAGACAGCTGTTGTAGTGGAAATGCGATTCGGAGAACTTCTCCTTGAGGGAGCCACATGATGCAATGCGTGTTAAAATCGTAGAAGATCAAATCACAACTGCAGCGATCAGGTCTTACAGGAACTCCTTTCGATGGGAATAGAGAAAGAAAAACTGATTATGGCTCGAAGGTGCTCTTGTGTGATTGACATCGTGATTAAAATTGAAGAAGGCCACCCAACTACTTTACCTAATACGGAGAAGTTGCGAGGGTAGCCTTAAACTACCGCATGGTAGATCATGATTACGAATAATAGAAGGTTCTAGAACTTTCAGAAAACAGTCTCAAGACTTTCCTACACCCTAATGTATTGAGGGAACATTGAGAAATCTCTATAAACGACTTGGAACGACTACACAATCTTGCGTCATAACCAAAAAGTGGCTTCAGATGACACTGTAGGTTATGCTATACATGCGGAGATCTGCCTGCTATTGGAACCTACAAGAGCCTCCTGAGAGAAAAATTAGGATTCATTAACGCAGTACCAAGCGGAACCAGGCTAGCAAATCAACTTCCACTTCCTGCGTCTTTTGATGGTACGTACTCTATTGCTTGAACAATCACGCTATCCATACTTAGATTGTGTAGTTAAGGTTTCATGAATCTGAGCCAAGATGTCTTGGTAATGAAGCGATCGTCTTCCAAAAAAAAAAAAACAGCAGTGATGAGCTTATGGATCCAACACCGATAGACAAAAGCTAGTGCAGATCTCAAGTTACCTGCGTTTTGAATGTAGTCAATAACCCGCACGACGCACTTTGACGACCAATTCGTGACCATCATTAAATCTCGAGCGCTATACATTAGGATACCAACTATAGATGGTATTGGAAGAAATATCAAAAGAAGTGATAAATTTGTGTTGTACACCTGAAGATTTGAAAAAAAGTAAATTAATTCAAAGGCAGCACTTATGGAAATTTCTACTTTTGAGATGAGTCGTTTACTGTTTAGCCGGCGGATAGACAATCACAATGGTGTGTTGGACAAAAAGAGCAGACGTTTCGATGTCCGCGGCGCCAGTTAACGATATTGGCTTGACATGCGGCACGTGGCCTAGCACAGTGCATGCACTGTAGTGCACGAAATGTGCACCACCATTAGGATTTAGTGGCGTTACGCGAGCATACCCTTAGCGGAAAGCTCGTTCGCGCTGTGGACGCATGAAAAACAGCGTCTTCATTTCTCGTTTTTCGGCGTGGTACACGCTGTTCAGTCAATGCCCATGGATTCATCGAACCTCAATGCCTCGAAGTGCAGCGAAATCCCCAATACAAGAACTTCCGTGAGTGCTGCCTTCAAAAATAGTACTCGAACGGTCCGTGGCAGTGGTATTGTAAACGAGGAAGAACGATACGGAACAGGGAAGCACTTCAGAAATAAGCAACGCACCTTTTTCCTCCATAACGACTGAGCCAGATAAATATAAGTGGCTATGGCAATAAATTCAACTACGTTCTGGACAATCTTCATCAACCACAGCACGATCCATTTCGTTTGTTCATTCTCGTCATGTGGCTTAGGTAATTCTGTCATTTCCATTCGAGTCTGAATGGAAAATTCCTGATCCAAAAGTTTTAGCCTAAATATACGTAGCTGTTGAAGTAATCACGAATATTCCGAGAACAAGAAGACGTCTATCCAGAACTGCTGCGGTGCGTCGAACATCGAACAACACATAGAGAAAACCTAACAATGCAGCAGATGGTAAATGCATCCGAGAGAAAGTATTGCATGTTAGCAGACAGAATAGATATCTGATGGAAGTGGCGACGGAAAGTACTTTTGCACGTAGTTTTTATAACGGCATTAAAATCTACGACATTATTCTCATAGTTATAAAATTACTAGAGCTCCTTAAGGACATTTCCCACACGACTCTCCATACCTTTGCAGTGATTCGTGGGAACGGAACTACAGTGTTTCGAATGTTCGATTGCACTCATATTCAATTTTTCTTGTTCTCTGGAGCGATGTAGATGAAATGCTACCACTTCATGACAGCTTGCGGGTAGCACGCTATGGATACTCCTCAATCAACGGCAGTCGTCAACCACTTCATCCTACCGGCCGGATTGTCGTTTGACTCAAGTCCAAGCTGCCTTTGAACTTGGAGAACCGAAACTTCACCATATACTAGGAGAGGGAAAGAGAGAGAGAGAGAGTAAGAGAAGAGAGATTCATGAGACATGTTCCTCTACGGCAATGCTTCCATTGCTGTGTTTCCTGAGCAAGCAAAACAGGAGCAGCAGAACATAATTGTGATCAACATTTTTTTTTCAGTCATAATCGCAACGGAGTGATAGGACAAATTCGGTATAGGTAGGCTGTTTAATGCCTTTATATACGTTTTGGATAGAAAACTTCGGAACATACCCGAAAAGTAATTTGGCAATCCACGAAAAATCGTGGCCAGAAACGCTCGCGGCAATTTAAAGAAATTCTAAAGACTAAACTAAAAATACGTAAATACGACCCACTATCAATGAATCACCTATCAATTCGCTCTATGGCTATTTGTTATTGGACGAGTGCCATGTGTGGAACAGTACAGTGAATACTATCATGATGGCTGCACTAGAATCACATGCCCATTCGTGACTTTTTCCACCAACCTGAACCGATATGAAGCAAAAAATAATCCATGTGTCGCAATGAATTTATTAGGTTTGCGCACAATTATATTTCGTCCTTTAAGCCTGTTTTTTGGTGTGTGAGAATTAATGCCGTTCCTACTCAGTAATATTTCTTAGTGTCCAGACAATAAATATGAGCGCAGATAATCAAGTTCACTCAATACGGTGTTACATTGGCACGGTGCAACATTCATTTGCTCTAACACTGTGAGGAAGTGAAAAGTCATTCTGCTATATCAATGAGGTTTTGCTGAAAAGAAAACAGATGAACTCTTCGTTGTTTTTGATGATGAGAGCTCGGACGAAAAGTTGTGAAGAGGTCAGCCATTGTATGCTAACGATAAACCCCTTCTTGCAACAGCGGATCAAAGCTGAAGTTTATTGTCAAGAAAAGTGGTTATACAATTCCACCTCTTGCAATTTCCCACTAGCTGGCGGCTGGCGGTAAGAGGTTAGGTAAGTTATCTAAAGAATCTTAGAAAACATTATCGTCAAAGGAATTCAAGCATATGTCGTATGTCGTACTTGTTCAATAGGAGGAGACGGCGTATAATTATGCAACTAGCTTACGGTTAGATTCAAGTGCACACAGTGCAGTAAGAACTTCGAGGTAGACTTAATCGCTCACAAAATTGGGAGAGAAAGGAAATTGGAAAGATAATGACCAGCACTCATGTACCGCTTAATCGTAGATGCTCGAGTCTCGAGGATTTCTGCACTTAGACCCGCACTAACTTGAATAAGCGATCACAGGTCTCACTTGAGAAGAGTTTGTGGAGGTTTTACAGACTTCGAGGCGTCAGGCGATGCGGCTCTTAATGGTATACGGTGTGCATTGACCGTAATGTAATAATACCCTGAGAATGAGCCATTGCAACACAAACAACACAATTGTCGTTTGTGTTGCAATGGGTCATTTTCAGGTGATTGAATTTCATTGAAGAATGAATTCAGGCGGTTGAAGTCGCATCGCTCGCCTTAATGGAAAGACTGGTGACTGTACAAAATCGTCTACCGAATAGGTTGTTTAATTTGTCATGCCGTATATATCAGTGAAACCGCCCGCTCACTGAGTGTTCGCATAAATGAATATCTGGCCATTGAAAGACGGTAGAGCTTGATAACACCACTTACTCTGAAGTTTCTACCCGCGGTGGAGCCGCGGTACGAGGCCGATCTGCGGTGGAACCGCAATAAATCCGTACATGCCCGCGATAGAATACGGGGGGTGACGTCACCCCTCTCAAACGACCCACCACGTGTCGACACGTATGGTCTAGTGGATAAGAGGGCGGACTATCAATCAAGCATTCGAGAGGGACTGTAAGGTTCAAATCTTGTGGTAGATAAGAGAAGGTAGGACGAAGAGAGAAGAAACTAGGAATTTGCATTTTCATTTCTTGGTCAGATATGACACGACTCCCCGTTTTGACCCAAGTGTCGTATGCAACACCTTACCAGGTGGTGTTTATTTTCGCTAGTATGAGTAAAGGCTGAATGATGACCGCACGTTCCCTCAGTTAATCCGCACTATTCCCGCGGTGGATTCACGCATGCCCGTGGTAGCCTATCGACTTCCCACCTCGGCTGAACCGCGGCTCCAACGTGGGCAGAAATTTCAGAGTAGAAAGCATGGGACAGAGGACCACGGCGGAAATAATTTCGACATAAGGTGCACCATTTTGGCGTTTCAAAGTGAAATGTCGGATAAGAAAGCACTTAAAGCGTTGTGGATTCTCACACGTCTCCCTTGGTTGAACAGCAGAAACAAGCAGATGTATACATATAACCAGTAACCTTATGCCGCTTCTATCACTATGTGAGCTCTAAGATCGTCAAGATACTAGCGTAGGCTTTACAAGATCAAGGCTACAGCACATAGTATTCAGTCACCATCTTCTGACGATCAGTTGCTGTTGCAGTGGCATCTAGCTCAGCTAAATCGGTGGGACACGCGGTGAGTTCGTCTGTCTACAAGAGGCTTAGTGTTGTCTGAACTGGATGAGTTGAAGAAACGAATTTGAGCAGATCTTTGGTTGTCTACCGCGCAGACAGATGAACTTGAGCCACTTTTAAGTCTCTGCAGTCTCGATGTTCGGTCGAAACGTATAGCCGAAATGAAGCCTGTTCTGTAACAGCCTGAATGGCACAAAAGAAGAATATTGCATGCAAACAACACAGTTACTACCGCACATTTTAAATAGATACACGCGAAAGAATTACCCGCACAAATGAGGTTTCCAGCCCTTTCTGAAAACATTCGCCTCTGGCTTGAATGCGCAGGTAAAGACGACATGATTATGTTGACGACACTTCTTTCACGGTGTAATAACAGCCTATGCGGAATCTTGGAATTTCCATCTAATTGGCAAAGATTGCGGTTCTATAGAAACACATGGGAAATGCGAGAAATCGTTGAAATTGGTTGGTGCAAAAACAGCGACCTAATGCTTGTTCTCTATGCTATTGTAATAACAGAGATACCACAGTCATATGTATTATGTAGTCTCTGCAAAAAGTTCAAGCCGTGATGTATAATAAATTATCAAATGGTCAGAAGATGACAATAGTGCGTTCTCTCTTTGAAAAAATTTGAGCTGCTCCCACTTTGAAAATCTAGAACATAGATTGATCCTACTACAAATGACGTACAGTAGTTCCAAAAAATACTTGCCTCCGGCATCCACTGCCCGTCTGCTGAACCGCGCAGCGCCCCCTATGCATTTTCATACGTGGTACGACGTGGCTTAGTCGACGCGTAGTGTAGCGGGAGGCAAGTATTTCTTGGAAAGACTATATACAGTGTGGGAGTGCCTATGGAGAAACTTTGTCTGCGATTACGACCGAAGTGGCATCGGCTTGTTGAGGCATCCGCTGGTTCGATCTACTTTTTTAAAAATTTTTTAAACATCCTTCTGCACGTTTTAATATATAAGTGGTGTGAGTCCTTCTTTTTTAATGTTTCTCTACTTTCATGTTTCTCTGCTATCTCCAGATGCCTCGATTGCACAGGAGGAAACGTAACGAACACCGGCCTAAGGCTTTGGGTCACCTCGTACTAGGTGGCTACATGATTGCACGATGTTTCTGCTATCTGCTTCTTGAACATGGGGATTGGTTCTGTTTGTTGAGCATGGGGATATTCGTCGAAGTTCTTTTTATTGAAACGCGTATAGATAGCCACCATCGTATCAGTTTTACTATGCTTTATCACTTGAGGAAAGCGTGCATTGTGAAGCTGTCACCGCTCAATCTGAGCAACGTTTCCGGCAAACGAAAGAATCAAAAAAAAATAAAATTTACCCCCGGCAACAATTTTGATGGACGAACATTAAAGAACGCAATATGCTGCCTTATATAGCAAATGAGGATGAGCTCACCCATCGGATGTTCACAATAAGCTCCACCTTTTGCAAAAGGTGAGGAATATGTTCAGTTAGTTGAAAGCAAACAATGACCCTAACCTTTCCAATTTACTGTTGCTTGGGCTCAGTAATTTGTGTGAATTCGACTTGAGCTCTGCCACCACAACACTTTCAGAAACTATCGAAGATTCACAGTTCTTCTCCGAAGAGAAGAGGACCCGGATAATTTAACACTGACGTGATTCTTACTCGCACTGACGTGATTCTTACTCCAAGTATGCTGAGAATGGATATGTCCATAAAATCGACTCAAAATTGGAACGATTTGTCAGCGATCCATTTCAATCTGAAATGCCCTATGTATTGTATTTTGATCGTTTCTTGAAGGCAGATGTGGAAAATGTGATTTGCTGATTCCTACAGTGTTTCGCTTGTTATCTCTATCACGCTTCTGTGGGAAATGTTGATTGGCGAACGCGTATAAGAGAACACGCGTCTTGCTCATTCATCGCGTTGTTTCTCGATTTTTTCATCTAATCATATCGATCCTCTAGTTAATCATATTATCATATTTGTTCGCGTTCTTGGTTGTTGTTTATTCGTGTTTATATATCTTTTAAAAAGGAAAAATTGAAGGTTTAATTACCCAAGTTCGAGGTACATCCGCGTGGCGCTAGCGAGTGCTAGTTAGGGCGAGCTACCCCAATTCGAGTCCCCCGAGCTCGCTTTAGGATAGAAGCTGAAAAGTTGGTGGAAAGTGAAGTGCATGTACGTATATAAGAACAGAACATTCTCAATCAAGAGGAAAGCGAGACAATACTACGTATATCAATTGAAGCGAAAGATGCGAAAAGTTCAGCGCTTACTGTCAGGAAGGCTTAGGTATGAGAGCCCCTCAAAAGCTGGAAGATATGGCTGCGTGGCAAGAGGTACGCGGCTGCGCTTTGATTGGTCGATTCGTACGCGCGTCGCGATCGCAGCATTCAAAGGTAGGTGCACGGCGGAAGAGGAATGGACAAGTTTTTTTGGGCTCGGCTGGGACAGATGAACGCTAACGGAGCCGTCTGACTGAAAGGGGATGGCCACCGATGCCATTCTATGCGTCAAAGTGAAAGAAGGAGCCTGGATTTAAGAAGCGTACGCGTGCGGCGCGGTTGCGTTGCGGCGTACGTCTTGGCCGCCCTCAAGAACATATAGCTCGAATTGTGCAAGAAGATTTAATACAAACTATGCTGCAAATTTGTCCACAGAGTCCAACAGGAACTGAGGTGAAAGAGAAAGAGAAAAACGTAAAGGTCACGGCTTTTGCACATTTTGTATCTCGATTCTGAAAAATATAGTTAAGCCGGCATGGTTAGTTGGAAAAAGAGGTTGGCTGTCTGAGAGTGGGAGTTGTTTTGTGCAAAGCCTGATACTTTATTTTATACAATGAGCATCTATGTGAGAGCGATTAGGGGCTCGGGAGCACGCATCGCGACCACGCCGCTCGCGCTGGAATCGTGGCTGTGGAAGCGAATCATATTATCCTATATAGTTTCTCATCCTATTTGATGTCAACTACCAAGAAAACTAATTAGCTATCAAGAAAACCCAATGATCTGCAATTGCAGTTGCATTTCCAGTAGAAGCGACGCGGCCGCACCGCGTGCTTTTCAAGTATGCAAAAGGCGCATTTTCATCGGCGCTCACTATACATACGATAACTTTTCGTATAGAGACAATTTCCACGTGTGAGTATTATCACTGCGATGCATTGCTGTGCTCGTAGATCGAAGAAGAAAGCAATAAACTGCTTATACTCGACAGCGTAGCCACTTCTCTGAGAGGTGTAAATTGGCGCATTGTTGGAACGATGATACTCAGAGGGAAACACGGTTTCAGACACCATATTTTCCCTATTTGAAAAATTTTGCACATGATTGCTTCAGATAATTCATACCTAGCCCTTTCCCACCCTGACACACAACCTTCACCTTCAATTTCATACGAACGAGCCTACTGCACGCAAATGTTTGGACTGTGTTCAATTACAAATGGTGGATGCCATGGAACTGGAATGTAAGACAAGGCATTCATGGTGTCATTTAAAAAGGATATGCGTTATTTCAACAACTGTAGCAGTAATTCCACCTAGTTAAAGTACGGAAATTGCCGTTTCAGATAAAGTGATGTAAGAACATTTTCACGTGATTAGCATCCATCCGCCTGGGAATTCACCTCACCATCCGATAGCGAGTAATGAAAGTTCAGGAAAAATGGAATCAATGACAGGGATATATGCTATAAAGGCACATGTGACTCTTACTCAACCAGATTTTAGGGGTCGGATATACGGAATTTTTCGAATCTTTTCTCTTTTCATGCTTCACATTTCAAAGATGTGTACAGAAGAAAAAAGCAAACTAGAGGCAGTGTAACAAAACGGTGTCAGCAAAATGTAAAAAAAACAGCACATACGTACAATGAACGGCCGTAGACAAAGGGCGGGACCGCGGCGCGGCGTTCTTGGGCAGAGACACAGAGGCCTTGCATGCTGGCTCTGGTCGTCTGCTGTGGCGTGGCACTCTCGTTCCCTGCTGCTGGCAGAAGCAGACAACCAGAGCGAACATGCAGGACCCTGTGCCTCTGCCCAGCCACGCCGCACCGCAGTCCTGCCCCTTGTCTACGGCCGTTTGGAGCTCACTGTATTTGCAAGGAACCCCATACGACCAGATGAGTACGGGGTAGTGCCGCGGCACGGGGTGGCACTCTGGCTGCCTGCTGCACTCTCGGACCGATAATGCTTCGCTGAAGCTCTCTGATCCTCTCTGCCTAGGGCTGCCGCGCCGTGTCATTGGTCCGTTTTCACCTGCTGCTTTGAAATTTCTTGTAAATAATGTCTCTGTAGGAATGCGACAATGTCTCGGAAAATGATGCGATGGAAAAGGATGCTAGGTGTCATAATTCTCGATCATTGCACCAATGCTCGGCTACAAAATACAATTAAACTCTGGGAATATTAAGAAGAGCAATTAAGCGGAAATAGACGTGGGCGAAGAAAGTAGCTGAGATAGACGTCGATAAATGGGCGAGAAGAATCACAGAGTGGTGACCGTGGACTTGGAAAAGATCAACCGGCCGACCACGCATGATATAGAGAGACGCTTTCTTTGCATACTTCGGCGAAATATGGATGCTAGCAGCTGCCAGTAATTCGGCCACATGGAGGCGAAGCATGCAAAGACATATTGAAACAATGTGACATCGTTCAATAAATAAATGTCTCTGTAGGAATGCGACACTGAACTCCTTTCCAGTAGGAGGAGAGCAACCCATTATAGAGCCATTCTCCCAACCTCCTGGAAGAATTGAAGTATGCTCAAGCTCAAATCACCATAAGAAGTTGCCCTTTTTTATGCCGTTGCGCTGGTTAGTTCACCTTTGAGCTGACTACCTGGATTTCAGCCGTTAGTGTTCACTGCTCGCATACTTTCTCAAAATCTTAGGTTCAGAAATTCGAGAATCACTGGAACCACTAGGAGTCCAAGGTCTTGTGCAGAACCATCTGCATAAGACCATTGACTACTCATGATTCCAGTGATTGTATGACTCTACGGCATGTGTAGGGGATCCATGAATCCACCCCAGGATGACAAAAGAAGGATGGCAAGGGTAACCCTCTCTCCCTGTAACACCAGTTTTTTTTTTTTTTTGATAGCACATGTTCTGAGACTTCACCACGATTACTGAGAAAATGGCTATTCTTTAGCCAGGAAGAAAAGAGCAACGATCAAGGAAAGTATTTGATGACTGAGGAAATAGTGGATAAGGAACTTGACCTTAGTTCATTAAATCCGTTCCTTGGTAAATGATTTTCGACTCCTGCGACTATCGGTTCTTGTAAGGGTAATTCACAGTCCATTAAAAGTCGTTGAGCACCATTAACAATAAAAATGAGATCGTATTAACCTCTATGGTCATTGGATTTCGGTGCAATACCCGGAAGTTGCTATCAGCACAAAAATGTGAAAGAGTTCTTCATGGGGTTCTTAAACACCCCCAACAAATATGTGCAAGAATGAGGAAATTGAGTACATTCTTCATGAGCAATTGCTCTTCTCTCTTGCAAAATCAAATGGGTTAAAAAAACTCTGCGGGGGAAGTCAATTCAGAACGGGTACGAAACGAGTTGTAGGTAACGTTGAGGGTTTTAACGCCTGGATACTTTTGTACACAACAAGAGCAAGCATTGGAAGCAAAATTCACGGTTTTCATGGCTGGATACTTTTGTATTCCCAAAAACTGTAGATGAAAAGCGTTGAAAGCGTCATAATGTGGGAACGTTCTTACAATGAAACGTGTCTTAAAGCAGTTTATTACAGTCTGCTTGCAGATAGAGGACATGTGCAGAGAGCGCTTCTCTTACTTCTGCTAAAACAATACTTGTAACTCAAAAAGCATCAACGGTCGGTTTTGATCTACGACAATACCGAAACTCCCCATGAACTCAACATCCAGGAACAAGGAACTCTTCTAGTTCCAGGGTTAGGCTTGCTAGCACGTCATGAAGCGAGAAGCAGCATTGGGTCCTTATGCTACGATGAACACTTTACCCAGTGCTTGGCGATGGATACATTACTGAGATTACCCAAGGCAAACTTATCGACGCCCGTGTAAACGACGGGCAAATTTGGGTAACAACACGTTGTTTAACACGTTTACCCTGGGTAATCTCGATAGTGTATGCAGCCCTGAGTTTGGATGCATCATTGAGATTACCTAAGACAAACGTGTTATGCGCACGCAGCGATGGGTAAATTTGGTTGGTGGTGTCAGGTTTACCCCGAGTAATCTCGATGATGCATACAGCCTTAGATATAGCACGTGATACGGGTAGCGAATATCATAAAACTATTATTTAAACAAGGATGGGCACCAGTGCTCTCAAACATCCCAGCAATGCAGATCTAATCGCTCAAGGCGAATTTCCTGTTATTTACTGGAATATTTTCCGATTGCCAGTTGAAAAAAAAACCAAAACATTCCAGGAATGGCGATTCTAATCCTCAGTAGAAGCAGGAATTTCACTCATTTACCCATTCTTCGCGTGCGTCAAGAACTGATCACTGTGTTGTTGAAGTGCAAAATTTTTTCACTCTTTATCAATCGTTCACAAGGGGATTTACACTTAAATTAGACTTACCTTTAGCCAAGACTAAAACTAGATCAACGTTTTTCGCACATAGAGCCGGGTCACAATTTGGAAAACTTTGCAAAAACTTATTACCTGCTAGCTTTTACTCATTCTCCAAATTAGTTGACAGATTTGTGAAGTCCTAATTTTATGCTGTTTTATCTCAGTCCTTATTTTATGCTGTTTTATCTCAATTTCACGTAATGCTACCTCGTTTCCCTTTTAATGATTTTTTGAATTACAGTTGTTGTTATAAGGTTGTTCTCATCGGAGACATGTCACATGTTTTTTTTTCTTCATTTCTTTAATTTATGTTCATCACATGTGTTCTGCGCATGTAATAAATGAAAACTGGCCACGGGGTAACTGAGGAACAAAGGAAAATATCTGCTTCCGGGTGATCATTAATATTGTATCATTAGTATCATACACTACATCTAGGGAATATTGTACCAAACGCTCACAAATAAATATTCGAATCAAGCAATAGCATTCAGTTGTTAGAGGAACTATAGTCAAGGAACGACAAATTATCAAACGAACTCCGAAAGCAACAAGGCTACCATACAGGGAAGTGAATGTCCAGAATCTTTGACCACTACCTACTGCAATTATTCACTAGTAGGAAATGATACTTCTCCATCAAGAAGGAACTTCATGAAATTCAATTTAATGAAGGCTACAAAATGCATCGGCTGACCTTCAGTGCATTTCCGGAATAGACAGATATGACTAAGCCTGATGTCCCCAGACGCTCCGCATGCTCAATACACCAATTATCATTCACTTCCTTTCAAGACTGCGAACTGTACGGCTGAATGAAGTGCTAGGTGTTAATCAACTTTGCATGGGTACCAGGAGAGTAGGTGCGGTTTCCGGATGCGCCTGCATCAACTAAATCAAACCAGGCAATTTCCTGCGAAAATGTGCAAATCGATATATTGATTGACTGCGGGCCGTAGCACGCAAAAAAAGCAAACCGTTATGTGAAGATTCAAAATTATTCCGCATTAAAATGCGCCTTGCAAGACCACCTCGAGACTCCTTCCCCCTACAGGCATTTAAAATTACCTTGAACATTTGAAAATTTTGAATTTTTGCGCCTGAATAATTACTTTGAGAACAAGAGCAATTCATCACAGATGTGTGCTGAGCTCCTCGTCAAACGCACACATTCATTTTCGGGGAAATTCTGTATTTTACCCCATGTTTAGATTTTCTCATGTGTCTTATGTACCCTACAAGGGGCCCACTGCTCTTTATCGAGGCAGGATTGCCAAAATTTGGCTGATTTCCCTACTGTTTTTTCACCCACTTATTGTTAGTTATTCGGAAAGACGATAGTTTTCAGTGTCCTCCTCATTTTAGTGACCTGACATCATTGAGAGAACTACACGTTTTCTTCTCACCCCACTCCCTCCCGTCTACTCCTCGCCTTTATTATTGGATGGAAGGATACGCACCGTCCTTTACGGTTGTGAAAATTGGGTGTGGATAAGAGAACTCGCCATAGCCCTTCGATCAGTTCAAAGACGATTAGAGCGAACTATTCCTGGCATCCGATTGTCCAGAAAGATCAAAGCAAGAGTAATCAGGCGTAGAACAGGTGTCAAAAACTGGGTTCTGATGGGTCTCAGAAGAAAATGAATGTACGCGGAAATAATTGCTACGGGAAAACGAACGTGGGCTAAGATAGCTACTGATTGGACCCCTCAAAGCAGAAGAAGTCAGAGCAGACCACGGACACGGTGGATTGATGACATAGCCAAGTTCAAAGGGAGACGAGCTAAAGACGTGACGAACTGGAAAACACCCATAGCTGGAGACGTCAAGAAAACTGCTGAATTCTACGCAAACACAGTGCAACATCTATTGTACCGTTGTGATATGGAGAGTGACTAAAGAATAAAGGATACGCACCTGGAAAAGTATTTAAAAGCGGAAAACTTGCAAGGACGTGAACTTTTCTAATAATTTTAGCGCTACTTCCTCCCCCACACCCCCCCCCCCCCCCCCCCCCCCCCCCCCCCCCC
>JARK01001396.1:901445-918876 GCA_000688135.1 Ancylostoma ceylanicum | reverse complement strand
ACTCCCGCAAACAATGAGATTTTCTCATACTGTTTTTGGGAGGCAACGGAAGAATAAGCTGGCCCTCGATTGAAGCGAGAAACTGTCTGCGAGGGTCTGCTCCATTCAGAAAGATTACTCTATGCTCGTTTCCTCAAGTGCAAGCGATAGATTTAACATTATCACGAGTATCATAGTCTGGTAATGAGATTGGATTACTCTACTTAAGTACCAGTACGCAACAGCCGTTCTCATTAGTATGCTACGAAAATATCGTCTCGGAAAAGTAATGTCATGGCCGTCGTCAGACTGAAGCCTTTTGGGTTTTTTTCCCAGGGAATATCCACTCAAAGCACCTTTCACACATTCGACCTTATACTCTCGACACCGTGCTCAGCATGGGATCGGAGCGGTCATTTCACGCACTTCTGCTCAACCGGTTGAGCACGCGGTTCCACATGTCGCAGCAAGCGGGTCAACCGGTTGAGCACAATGTCGCGAATGTGTTAACCAAAAAATGATAGCCTAGACTAAACTGAAATACCGGAACTTGTTTGGAGTTACATTCATATTATTGGTTCCGGAAGGTATACATACATCACGTTAGCTCAAGATCTCGTGTTGGAACAAATTTAAGCGTTAAATTTTGTAGCTATGGAAAGGCTGGAATCCAGAAAACTGCTACCAATGTACTTTGGAGGAATGAAAATAATCAAGGCTTCATAAGTTTGTTTGATCCTGTTAATTTACACTTTAGAACTTTACTTGATCCTGGAAAATATCCAGGATTTTCATCTATCTTCTGCTGGGAGAGGAGAGCGTGAGTGGGGGCTCGGAGAACCACGCATTACCTGTAGAGTACAATCACAGTCAGGAAGACTACAGTGGCAAATTGTAGGCTATACATAGATACAGTGATACAGGTTAACAGATCTGTAAATCGTACTAAATGCTAAGCACTATCGAGGGAAAAAAAGATACATTAGATTAAATGTAAACGTATTCAGGCAATCAATCCCTGACGGAAGTAACGTTTCACAACTTCTTTGAACGTTCATAATAAGTAACAAGTAAATGAAGTTTCAGGGCTTACAACGTAATGAAATATTAGGTTGGTGCGAAATTAATTGCCGAAACGGAAACACCAATTCAAAATGTTGTAGCTCGGCTCAAACACAACTTTATTAGTCGAAATAAAATCCGTCAGATTCAACAGATTCTGCCAACGATTCTGCAAAGAGTTTATGCCTTTACAATAGAAACTGAGATCAAGAGATTTTAAGAAATTTTGGAAAGCGATTTCAACATGCTCCACATCAGGGAACACCTGCTGTCGCAGGTTTGCATCGAGAGCCCGGAAAAAGTGATAGTCGGTAGGGGAGAGGTCTGGGAAATAAGTGGGATGGGGGAGAACCTCGATGCCTAACTGCGTCAGTTTCCGCCGGGTGGGTTTAAAGAATGAGGTAAGGCGTTGTCCTGAAGTAAGACAGGGCACCTTCTGTTTACATCTGTTTACTACTGCCGGCCAGATTTGTCGCAACTTTTCATACATCAGGTCCAAGTCACAACAGTACGGCTCTGCTGTAGCGGACTGACCAGTTTGCAGGAAGCTATGTATAGTGGATAACACCCTTACAACACCACCAAACTGTCCATATAACCTTCTTAAGATGAAGACCGGGTTCAGGAAAACTTAGAGAGGGAGAATGTTCCTGTTATCGAACAGCACCCATTTTTCATCTACAGTTATGACACGGTCTAGAAATGGCTAGTTTTTTTTTTGGCGGACGAGTAGGTTAGAACAGATTGTGTAGCGAGTGGATCGCTGGGCATCGGTTAGCTCATGGGTTGTCCAGTTTTGGATCTTCATCACCATGCCAATGGAGGGCAAATGTTTCACAACTGTAGTATGATGAACATCAAAGTATGTTGCCAACACCCGAGTGGTAGTATCGTGTTTCGATTCTACCGCTGCTCTCAGTGCTTCATCGTCCAGCGACAACCTTCGACCGCGACCGGATGTGTCTTCGATGTCAAAATCGCCAGAAGCAAACTTCGCGAACCAGCACTTCACCGTCTTTTCGGAAGGAGACTCCGAGCCAAAGGCAAGAGCTAGATTATGGGCTGCCTCCGCTGAAGAATGATTGAGTTTGAACTGGTACAACATGATTATCCGGAAATCGCGTCGGCTAATCATTTTTCTGGACCCTATAAAAAGCTCAGGAAGAAGCTAGCCGGAATGTTGAAGCAGTATTCGAAAAAGAAGAACGTACCAGGATGTGCAAGAAGTTGGCTTAAAGCGTTGAATTAGGAAAAGGAAAGAAAATTTATTTGGGCATTCCGCGAAACGGCAATTAATTTCGCATCAACCTAATAAAATTAGCATATTAGGCTAATGCAAGTGGAATATGAGTTTCTAAGGCCGAAAGGTATTCTTCTACTCATCCAGTTGAAAATAAACTACTGTAATTATAGTGACAGCTAATATTAGTCCAAGTATCTGGAGCGATAAAAAGCCTGTGGCGATCGTAGCGATTGGCGGTGCTTTCTTGGGAAACCCGAAGGTGCAAATGACAAAGGGTATCCAAAGAAAGTATAATCCAATTTGTGTTTTGGAAGCCAATTCACATTCGATTCGCGTTTCTGAGATTATTCAAAAACCAGTGATCAATCACCATACATAGCATATAGGAGGTACAGTGGGCGTCGATGGCGGTGATCCGTCTGCGGCCTCAAAAACTCGGCACTGGTATTAGGACGTGAACTGGAAAAATTGGCTTCTAAAAAGATTCCCAGAATGAAGCAACAGTGTCCCATGATACCTCGAGTGCATATTTGAAACAGCTTATTCTTATGAAAAGTGACAATGACGAGTACCTCACTAGCCGGTGTCCGATTTATATTTTCTCATGATACAACATTTCTTTTGAGGAAAAAAATTGGCATCTGAGAAAACTGGCAGCTTAACGTGGGAGCTGAACGTGCTAATCCTTGTTTTTTTCACGCGTGAAAATAGAAAAGAAGCCTGACACCGGCATATTGATGGGGAATTTCTGGAATGTACTTACTGCAAATCTAGCACACGTTTTTGCTTAAAATGTCTCATTAACAGATTCTCGGCAAATCGGGGCTCCTGTATGGTCTCGTATGAATAAAGGGGAGACGTACTTGGAGTCAGCCCAACAGAAAAATGATATGCTGTACTGTTGGTGTCACAAGAGCAGTATCAGGACACCTATAGTTGCATCTACAGGACTCTTAGTCGCTATGATGACGACAACTGAGCACTTCTTTGCTGAGGCGCACTCGCGATTGTTGTCCTTACCCTGGCTTACGTACCTCCCATCCGTTGAGGCAGAAAAATAAATAACAGGAAGTAACACATCAACTTTGAGCGAACTCAGCGAAAGAAGGAATATACTGACTTACTAAGAAGCCAAAACTCAGCTCAAACATAGCAGAAAGAAACAGAATTTAGTTGTATACAGTTAGCCTATCCTTAACCCCTAGCTAGCAGTTCGTCAGTGTAGTAGCGTGGATTTGGCATAATTGTGAATGAATGGGTGGGTGCGGTTTGTTTTGTTTTCATAGTCATGCCGGATACATTCCCATCCACCATTGTACTGTACTGAAGAGGCCGTAGTTTCAGGTACCTTTCAGAATTACTAGAAAGAAAATTGTAAGTCGTCTCGAAAACGTCAGAGAAATGATGAAGGCAGGAAAAATCGAATTCATACAGAGAAACTGAGAAAAGGTTGAGCTTGCGTCGGTGGTCAGAATGGAGCCACTGATCATAGCTCAACAAACCGAGCTGTTGACGGGAAGCATAGTCCCGCTCCAGTGGAACCGAAAATATGGCTATCATCTCTACAGAAAAAATCTCATCAATGGAATGATACTGGTATGATGCAGCCACTGGTACCAAAGCAGACTGTAGTGTGATACCGTACTATCTAAAATCCCATAGGAGTTGCGAAAGGCAAGCTAGTGCGAACCAATTAGCAGGTGGGATAAATTTCTTTCAAAAAAAAATGCAAAAAGACAAGGAAGTACTTCAGGTAAACTTGATTGCAATTGGGACGTTTCATTTGAATTTTCATTGCAATTTTCATTGTATTTATTGTGATTAGCCGGTAAGTAGCTAATTTGGAGTCCAATAGGCAGCAGTAATATAAAGCTACAGGGTCTGTAAGAGGCTGTACTTTACTGTATTGTCGTAAAGTTAGAATAGCATTGGCTAGTGCTATTAGGTTGATGCAGAAGAAATAGGTGGTCATGCCTTTACTTCCGAACCCTGCAACTCATACCATAACACACAGGTTATCAGAGGAGCTTGGAGCAGTTGTGACCAGCAGATCTTCTGCAATAATGCTGACATTCTTTGTTCATCGCACGGTTGGAACAGGGCGTTTTGGAACTGCCGAATGTTCGGAAGGTTACTATTGCACCCTCCCGAGGAAGTCGTCGAGATGCCCGAGGAAGTGGTGAGCGAGAGGACGGTGAGGGCGGTTGCTGAAGAAAGGACAGGAGCTGAAGTTTATCTTTTCCTCTTACATAGCCTTTATCAATACATGTAACGCCGCAAACGTGACCAGCACGTGCTCGCATTCCGTCATCATCTCAGACATTCGGACGTTTGGAGCTCCGGGATCAAACCCACTCTTTGAAGATGCAGGCTTCTAGCGGGTAGTCGCGGGTGAAACAATAATGGTTGCTGAAGGTGCGGATGGAGCAGCTGAAATTGCTGAGACGGCGTAGTGCAGGACATACGCAGGTATTCCTCTCCCTTGTTTTTTCCATTGCCACGTAGCAACTGAGGTGTATGTACATACGCCAGCAGACGGCTTCGAGGATTTAGTCTTGTCTTCGCTGTGGCGGAGACCAGACGAGCTTCACGGGACTTGTCTGGCCAATTGAGGCCCGATTGAAACTGTGGCCCAGTGTAACGACTGGCCAGACGAGATGCGTGGGATGCGGTCGCGTGCCGGTGCGGGTAAATCCGTCTTGCCACAACGCCCGGCTCGCCGAGCGCTGGCTCTGGAAACGCACACGCGTCCGGGAGCTCATTTTTATAGCATTTTTTGTAGCCATCGGTCGCTATACGGGATGACCTGCCTTGCTTCTACCATCCCCCGCAGCAGGATCATGACAGGTCAAATGGGACTATACGCGCGGCAAGTGGCGGAATAGTCGCGCAATCTCCATCCACTTCTGCGTTTGTTGCGCAGGTGTCATGCCTCGAGAAACGCTGTGGACCGGCGCTCCAAACGCCTGAATGTCTGAGATGGGTTCGGCTCATAGACAATGTCCGTACATGAGGCGAAACTGACGAGACAGTGGGCAGATGTTTCATCATAAGTGCAGATGCAGTGAAAGTCGCGGTGGGACCCATCCATCTCTGGTTCCGTTGGTCGTGATAACTCTATTGATATATCAACAGTACTCTTCGTTGTGAGTTTCAGGGGATTCAATCAGTAGTAGTGAATGATTTTTGCACCAGATCACCACAAAGCCATCTTGTTTTAGTTTTGTGGTGGAATTGAAGGAACGAGTGGATCTCCAGTCCTGGAGTTTCTGATTCATTCATGAAATTTCTATTATCTTGTTTAATCGTGTCGACAGGCGATAATCTACCAGCATCTTCACCCATGCAGTGCCGCCTCACTCTACAAACTACTGTATCATCCGCATATGTAACTACGTTTAAACCACTTTTGAAAGCTGATGACATTGACTCTCGTTCGTGTGTAGCACTTGGTCTCACCTTTTTTGCCTTTGATGTTCTGAGCTATCGTACTAATTTAATTGTGAGCATTTCTTATTTTTCTGCCTTGTTCCTTGGAATACTGACTTGGTGGCATGACATTTGAGAACTTTTGAACTTGAGTTCGGCTTTGAAGTGAACGTTACGGAGCCTACTCCCTACAAACACGTCACAGTTAGCAGACACGAACTTTGGTTTTTTCGTTGTTGTAGGGAGTTCTTGTGTCATATGCTGTTGTTGTACAAGTTTATTACGAAATTCGCTGTACCAATAATGGAAGCGAAAAAAAAAAGACTCAAGGAAAGAGAACTGCTTCCCACAACTGTTCAGATAGATGACTTTTTTGTGACTAAGCTCAGAGCGAATAGTAAATTGTGTTGGCTAGGGAGCTGAACTGAATCGTCTGATACAATTTTAAATGCAACGAAACTATCTGTTTCTCATTTATGTAAGTTCATTTCATTTACGTGAATTGTTCTATCTTTCTTGCGTATTTCGTGCCCGAACGTTACTTCATCTATTCTTCTCCAATCGTGTATACTTCCGGATTTGTGGTACATTTATGATTATCGGACACTTACCACCCGCGTCAGGCCTCGGTGAGACAGCGTATTGAACGCAGGTGTTCCCGGTCTTCTCCCAGGAAGGACAGGTCACCTTTGACCTAAGGTGACTTAATAGGTTGCTAGAATGAGTAGAACACCTTATGAATCACGTTTGGCTATATTGAAATCTGGTTCAAGAAAGCAAAACGGCATGACGCAACGCATGCGGCGGGTATGTATCCGCAGACGATGATAAATAGTATGTTTTGCACTTCCCGTCATATTCACCCGTAACATTTCAAAGCTACAGATACACTCCACATGAAGTCTGGCACTCTGTTTCGGTAGTACTTGGGTGACGTCAATTTCGATTTGATTCGCTATTCGCTCCACTAAAAGTTTATTGCCACTGTGATCATAATTCAGCTTTTATAAAGAAGACACGTTGATGATAGCCGCTTTCTAAGGTGTTCGCGTACAACACGTAGCCTACAACACTAAAACCCTTTTGTAGCTGCAACATACTCCTTCGTGAACGCTTCCAGGTACGGTGTTACACTATCATCTAAGAATTTTGTCTTCTTCAGATAGACTAGTATTACTTGGTGGATGTACAGGTACTGATGTTCGGTCTGAAGTATATACAAGTAACAAGAAAGTGGTATTTGCGATGCAACGCTACCGTGACAAACCTGTATGCTGTTGTTTCGTTGTTTTCGTAGTTCAGTGAGATACCCAGATATTTCCAGAAGTGGTGCAGGTTGGTGCAGTAACTCCATTGCGTGCTCTATCAAAACTATGGACCCTGTCCTTCCGATACCAGCTGAGCAGTGAACGATTATGGGTGTTCTGGAAGACTAATTCTAGGTGAGGACAGCAGTAGTGATAATCAAAAATGCATATCGCTTCCTACGTGCATTCTTTCAGCCTTGAGAGTAGAGCTATAGGTGCCAGATCAGCCTCTGGCACACCTCGATCCGGCCAATCCATCCAGTGGTAGTGTGTGCAAGTATGCACTGGTTGATCAGGTACGCTCACTTCCAGCTGTCTCACCATGATCTTCACTTTTGTTTCGAATGGAAATGGGAACTGAAAATTGAGAAGTCAAAACCAAAGCTGCTGTTACGTGAAGCGAAATTTGAGGGGAAGGAGCAGTCTGTATAAAATGCGTGCGTGCGTCACACATGCTACTTCATGAACGTCAAAAAGCTCTTCTGGAGCAGAGCAGACGTGGGTAATGTAGTAGCGTTTGCGGCATTTGCTATCTGGTTACGGCATACCGCGGCGATGAAAAATTACCAGTAGACCGCTTTGAAGTCAATACTCGCTCAAATAAGGGACCAAGTTCATAGTTTTCAACAACAAAGACCTTCTGTTCTCACCGGCTCCTGCTTCTTCAACTGAACGCTTACATTCCCTTCGAATACGAGAGGTGCCCCTTCTTGTGTAGGGAAATACTCTGCGCACTTCTTAGCTTTCTGAAATATTGAAAAAAAAAACGTCTAGCCGATTATAATTGTTATGGACTTAAGCAACATAGTTTCCTTGGATTCATAGTGTTGAAGCTTGAATTTTATTCTCACCTGCTCGACAAAATTGCACAACATGAGGACTGCGGTGGATTTTTCCTGAACCACCATGTACCAAAACTCTGGACACGTTTTTGGTAATGGTGCCTAAGAGATAGAGAGATTACTCGAGAGATCACTCGTAATTTGCTGAGCATCCTTCGCAAATTCGATAATTATTCATTGTAGAGGATATCGTCAACGTTTCGAAAAATCGTTAATTGTGTGTTTTCTTCAGTTCATCGAATTCGTGGAACTCATCGATAAGAGAGGAAAGGTTTCTTGTTACTGTCAATAAATAAATGCTCGCACCTGAGTGCAGATGAACCTTTTCGGGCTCATAGGAGTTGATACGTAGTTCGCGTGTATATAGGAGACTGGGCCAATTCTTAGAATGACTCTATCGTTATCCAAGCAACCTACATCCTGTAAAGTGAAACGTCCAAGAGCAACTTAAGCAGCTTATTTTCTTCTCTAGGCTACCACTGTACTCCACGTGATGCGTAGCACCCTACCGCACTCACATCCTCAACCAGCGACACATCGATTTTGATTGAAACTTGGCTGGCGTCGTTAGCAAAACTACACCCGAACGTGATAGGTATCGGAATCAATCGACCAAGGATGCTACGATACACGTAGAGAATGGGACTTTCCTCACATTAGCCTTGGTGGCATTGACACATTTGCAGCAAGGGTGTTGCGACCTCGTCCTACGGTGAAGAAAGCACTTGCTTTCCTTGCCTTCGGTCGATGTCGCTGTGTGTTGTCGCGGTAGAGAAGCGTGGTCGCTACATTTCCAGTAGCGCTCGCTTAGCCATGAGCGACTGCCACAGTGGCAAAAGTGAGAAATGTGGCAACCTAATCTCTTAAGGATACCTTATATCTGTTCCGCCCTTGTGGAGTTTGCGCTAGAAATTCGGTCATTTTTGTGAAATCATTCAATCGTTTCATGGACTTAAATTCGGCAACAAGACCTCTGACGCCTTTCTTAAGAGTTTCTTCAACAAATACTTTAACCTAAATTACACATTTTTCGCTGAGATTTTTTTGAATTTGACTGACACGCTCTTAGTATGAACCTGTGCGCGTTTAGCGGCTCTGGGTAATCGCTTCCTGAATGGCGGATCTACATTGGTTCGCGGTGTTGCCATCAGTGAGAACTTAACAGAAGGTGGTGGAGCGGAATTCTTGTCTTCTCTAAAAGTGAATTCGTTAGCTAATATAACCATGACTGAATAAGTCTTCATATTTTGTTTTCTGTTAAGTTTTCGTTTTGTGCATGAACCTTATACGAAAAACAGACATGTGAGAAAGTCTCCTCCTGCATTTATCAGTAAGGTGAAGGAGACCTACTAAGTCTTGTGAGTAATTTTAATATGTGCATATATTTGTAATTTGCTATTTCAATAATCCAATTAAAACACTAGGGTACTCTCGACTACTCCAATAATTCAATTAAGATTCATTTCCTGTTATGCAAGGCAGAGCTGCACCAACATGGCAGCACTAATTTCTTATTGCGGCATTCGTTCCCAAATATGAGCTAACTACTCGCGACTGTGTTGCAATACCTCTGGAGCCGTATGCATACCTCTCCCCGAGCATGCCCCACCGGGGACGGGGATGAGATGAGATGAGACGAATGCGCAAAGTCATCGCTCCAACGCAAATCAGTGGGCGAGTTTCTTCCCGAGGGCATCCCTGGAGGTGTGCAAACGAGTTCTCCCCGACCATCCCCGGCCGGGGATACTTCCCGAGTGGGAATGGTCGGGGACCGGGGATGGCCGGGGAGAGATATGCATACGGCTCCTCATTTCTCGGGCCATCTCGAGCGTATTTCAGCTGACAATTGAGAGATTCGATGAAAGTATCTAGGTTTATATGTAACAAGTCAACTCTAGCCGCAACTACCTTTGCATGATCGATGTTATCGTTGCGAGTTACTGCTAACACAAAGATCCAAACGTACCGTTTCTTATTTGAGTTGTCATCAAATTGTGATGGCTTTTGTTTCCCATGACCTTTCGAGTATTTGGGCGGCGCTGGAGCTCTGAAACAGATATCTTTCAAGATTTCAGTTCCTTCAGGATCTTGTTTTCTCGCAGGGTTGTTAAGAAACACTTACGAGGCGCTATCTTTCGATCCACCCACATTCAACTCTGAAAACCAGAACGTCACACATGCTCAGTTATAAAATGTGAACAGAAGTGAAGAGCACAGAGCCTGTTTAATTAATGAAAAACTGTGAACTGTGTTCAGTTCCAGTTATAATAGACCAGCCTGAGTCCGGCTAACGCCCAAGATATTTTCAAATATGTGCGAGCATATCGAGGTAAGATACTGAGCATCTGGAGATTAGACTGCAGATATCATCGCGATTGCACTGGCTTGAAGACAGTTTAAAAACACGGCTCACATTCCAGTTCCTTCTTTATCACTGCATGCAACAGTAAGCAGAAGACAAAACACTTATTTCTGTTGTTGCCTGGGGTGTCGGTTGATCAGTCTGTAGAACAGTATCAGCAACATGTTCCGCCAATGCTATAAAGCCGGACTCCACGCACTTCCACGCAAGCACAGTCGCAAGGCTGCTGCGTGGCGCCATGGATATCGAAATGAGTCGTGGCCAACACGCAGCAGCCTCGCGACTGGGTTGCGTGGCGGCTGCGTGAAAGTTTCTGCTACTACAGATGTTTGGACCGTGGTGACCACAAGGATGCGAACTAGCTGAGAACCACCCAAAATTCTGTGAAAAAGCAGAAATAATTAGAAAGATAGGTTTAGACAAAATACTGCATCCGCAGCAGGTGTGAAACGGCACCAGTGTGCCTCAAAACTGTAGTAGTTGGCATTCTCATCATTTGGTCAAGTCACAGAAAACGACTAGAAAACATATGGAAAAAGAGAAAGCAAAAGAGTTTCCGGCAACAATGAGAAAACAACTCAGTGACCGGAGCCAGGCTTCAAATCACCATCAATCATCTTTAAAAACAGCTCCAATGCACAGTTAACTCTTCTCGTTTCCCCTATAAAGTAAATTGCTCTGAAAGCCCTCCTAATTGTAAGACATGAATATTCCTCTTGAACAAGTCTAATCATTTTTTTTCGTGTCAAACAAGCCAAGTTGCACAAAAGTCGGTAACTCGGTCTACACGTTCTGACTAGCTAGCTGACATTTTCAGAACGCTCTCACTTGTTAACTGTCACAACGTACAATAGTTGCGTGAAATGCAAACACGTCAGAACGTGTTGGACAGGTCATATTATCGACCAATACCAAGTGCCCTCAACTCCCCTTTCCCCCCCCCCCCCCTATCCATACCCATCGACACGTAGGAAGGTTTCGCCCTCCATTATGCTCATTTAACCTACATTACGGATCCACCGAGGGTATGTAGGCGCACAACGCGGGGGTGACGTCATCTCGGTTTCCCGACTTGGGCACGGGTGGATTTATCGCGAGCAACCACAGCCTCATAATGCCTGTGGCATACTCTACAGCGACACCGTCGCCGTGAAGAAAACGAATGGAAATCCCTCCTATATGNCCGCCCCTTTGTTCGGTAAGTTATATTTGAGCACATGTGTTTGAGCACATATTTGAGCATATGCTAGGCACCGTAAAGTTGCGAAGCAGAGCTGTGCCACTGGCGCAAGGGAGGGCATGCCACCATGCTGTGGGTGAGCCAAAGGGAACGCAACAAACTTCAAAATTTCATTCGAAAAAAATCCAAAAAAAAAATCCAGCTGAATGATTTTGGGTTTTTTATCTCTATGATTATACGTTCAGCGTGGGTGCTCGAACAGGCAAGCAGTGCAAATTTATTTATCTACTTGTTTATTTACAGACGGGAAACAATGCGTAGATACAATACTTCAAGGTCAGTAAATACAATAAAACACAATGTCAGTGCAATATATTAATTTGACAAAGCCACAAGATATTAAGAAACCTCTGAAAGTAGCCTTATTGCCAACTTCTTGAATGCTTTAACTGACGAACGGGGGGAAATGTGTCTTTGTTGATTTTCCTAACCAAAGGTAAAACTTACTGAGAAAAAGTTAGACCCCACTAGGGTTCTGGCAACAGGGATTTTTATTTTCATACCCCGCCTCCAGCCCTTGATGAGGCAATAGTAAAGAAAGGAGTAGACACAATGTCACATCTGCCTCTGATGATTTTGACCGCCATCACAAGATCACTAACGCTATCAATCTCCTCCTATATAAAGACTGGTAAGGGTACAGATTTTTCGAGGGTCAGACGCGAAAGTCTTGCGAAATCCTCGGTTATTTTGGCCTATCCCGGCACGTGATGCAGTAATTGACAATGCTGAGGAGAGATGCGCAGCTTTTAGCGGGCTAAGCGATTTAGAGAGCTAGGGGATCTGGATCTATTCGGGACCTCTCTTGGCATGTGATTGGCAGGGAGGCCCGCACTTTTGGCATTGGGTGACTCATCTCTCTCCTGGTGGTCTCGCAGCCTACGGGTGAGACAGTGTTTACAGTTTCACGCTGTGCATTATACGCAGCAGAATAACACCCCACTACCTCATTCACCCATTGCAATGCTTCACAGTGGGCCCCGGCGGCCGCGGCGTATTCGTTCGCGTCCGCCGCTGTGGCCCGGCGGCTGCGACCCCGCGTAATCAACAGGGTACGGGCAATGAGGAAAACTCAACTCTGAAGTTCAATGGCGACCTATTTGGCGAGAGAATGTGTTTGGCAACACATTTGACGGGTTAAAATCTTGCTTGGCAAGACATTTTCCGGGATAACAGACTACAAGTATGTTTGGCGATATAAAAGGCGAGGGAATATGTTGGTGACACATTTTCCGGGCGTCTGGCAAGACAAATGGCGGGAGAGGATGTTGGCGACCCATTTCCCGGGAAAAGCACATGCGACGCTTCGGGTCTCGAGTGGATGCGTCGGTTCAGTTCCCCAAGTTTGAGGTATGCATTGAAGAACTGTGGCATACAATGAGATGGGATTCCCAGCTACTACTAATGCAAGCCAAGACCTTTGACCGAGGATGTCTTCGCGATCCTCGGCGGACCGTGCATCGTAGTGCGCGGTCGCCTGGATCCAGCGGATTCCAACGACATCTAGAAATGCACGATGTTGGCCGATGCGGGTGAGATGTAGGAGCCACTTTCCGTCGCGCATGGCATCGATGGATGTTGCTGGTGCAGTTGCTCAGATCCGAGGTACATCCTGGATCTGATCCACATCTGTTGAAATTTCAAGTGCAGTGCGGAAATGAAAGGACGAGGCAATAATCAGGGCTTGCATGAAGACGCATTTGGTGAGCTTCGGCAACCCATTTGGCAAGGTTTGTATGGCGACCCATTTTCCAAGGTTTGTATGGCGACCCATTTGGCAAGGTTTGCATGACGATCCATTTGGCAAGGTTTGCATGGCGAACTATTTGGCAAGGTTTGTATGGCGGCCAATCTGGCAAGGTTTGTGTGGCGACCAATTTGGCAAGGTTCGCATGACGACCCATTTGGCGGAACATCTTGTTTGGCAAGACTTTTGGCGGAGTTCGTTTGCCTGGCTAGTTGGCAAACCCGTTTCATAGGTTGCCAAACAAATCTCGCCAAATAGGTCGCCATTTTACTTCAGAGGATGCCGGTCCGCCTTGGCCAAGCATCATTAATCGAAATGCAAATGTTCCAGTGATTCGGAAGGACTCGAGTCTACTACTCGATAATTCATTAAAGAGGAAAAATTCATATGATATCATACATATAATAAAATAGAGCGGAGGAAGTATGTCAGAATGCCAAACGCGAAAAGGGTACGTTCGGGTGATGCCGTGATGTTTAAAAAAATCTAGCTCTTTTCCGCCACATTTACACAATTTGTTTCCAAAGAAGCGGAACGCTGTCGCGTGGGTGTTACGATACGACACACGCATTTTTCTTCGATATCACACTGTTTGTGTAGGAAACGTGGCTCGGTGTCCATTTGCATTCCATTCTCACGTAAAATAACGCAATGCCACATATGATTGCGATTTCTTCGTCGATGTGAAACTATTTTCCGCCGGCATCCAGAAAACGGCTATACCATAAATGGCTACCAATTTTCCCCATAATCATCTCGGAGGAACAATATAGTCCAAAATCTTCCCTAGTCTAGAACACGATTGAGAATGGTGATAAGGCGGTTGTCATAAGGTCCTTGTTTGGGCCCATCCAGAGCCACATTCAATTTTGACTGAATGACAAAAACAAGGGCTCATCACAAATTTATAGTTACTTGACAAGTTTACTGATCCTTTCCAAGCATTGATTCTGAACCATAATTGAAGAGGACCCCTGGTGTAGTTTCTCTGTTATCAAACTGTGCCGTTATTACTGACTCACCCAATTAAGACATTCCGAAGCATGTCGTCTCTGTTATCACAGCGATACATCAAAATGCCCATTAATGCACTTATCGTAAAGGCTCCATTGAATGCTGCTGCAGCGGCTGAAAACATGAAATCTAGATCGTATCAATCGAAAATTCTTCAGCAACTGTGCGATCTATTTCATAATTAGAAAGCCACAGAAGTCTCACTACACTGTAGCAATTGTTCTTGTACGCACCTGTGATATAGGCGATAAACACTCCACCTTTTCCACACTCCTCTACCCTGTTCATCCAGTCGATGCAATATATTAGATACGCAATAGTGAATAGTGTCGAATTTAATGTGAAGAATTCGGCTATCATGAGCGATGTCGATCCTCTTCGAGAATGGTGAGTCATTTTCTGCAATTAGTGACATTGCTGACTTAGCGATAGCAGATTGATGTACAGCATTGAATAAAGTGAACTGGAAACCATCTCACAGATACAACTACTTGGAGCTTACCCCTGCAAAGTAAACTAAGTAAACAAGCAAAATGTCAAAAATTGAGGATGCTTCCATGAAGATAAAGGAACGGTGCGTTAACGTGCTTCTCGCGTGAACAGCGACAAACATTTGGATAAAGCGGATTAATCATTGAAAAACTACGATCACTTTCTTAATATGACCCTTATCGAGTGCACGGGTGCACTTGTGTTTTTTGTCTTCTTCAACATCCGCAATCTATTCAGATGACTGCCCTACGTGGCACTGACCCTGCTTTTTTATGTTCTAACATGATACCCGCAACGTACTGGGATGAATGGCTCAAGAGGGACCACACTAAGAGGATGTTTACTTTCTTCCCAAACAACACACATTCTGGGCGTGATCACATTTTGATGTTCTACAACAATGTTTCAGGTGAGATTGGAATACGGTAAACAACAGCGGAGATCACAAGATCCAGATTCGAGGTTCATGCACTCGCTCACAGTCCACTTCGTAACAATGCCTTCCCCATCATCTACCTTCGTTGAAATCGCAAGAGCTGCGGTATAAGGCAGTTCCTCTCGCCAGCAGCAGACCAGTTGTGGGATGGTAAGCGTAGCTTTAGTATTTTGGGTTGCTTTTTTCTCGTTATTTGATCCATTGTGCGACAGTGTCATCACGCAAGAAGTGCATAAGATTACAATCTACCTTACATGAAATATATGTAGAGCTCCCATTATTTTTGTTCCCTGCTGCATTCCGTAAGAAAGGGAAATCGCTCCTAAATATTTTTTTGGGTTACAACTATATCAAAAGCTGGCTGATCTCTCGCCATTAGCCTTGCATGCTCTGCACATGAATTGTTTGAGCGGGCACATTTCTTGAGAAACAATGAACTCCAGACTCATCCTGCGCTAGATTTTCCCTAGTTTGCATTTTAGGCGCAACTTATAGGCTCATATACGCATCAACATCTAAGGCGAATCAAGGGCTCGTTTTTCTCTGGTTGAAAAGCAAGATAGACAACAAGTCACCTTGTCATCCTCAATTTTTCATGCTTCTTGCGAGCAAAGATGGGATTCTATGCAATTTTCTCCGATTTTTCCACCGTCGAACACGTTTACAGACGAAATCGATTTGTACTTGTGAGTTAGAGGAAAAGGTGTGCTGTTATCTGTTTTTGTAACCAGCTGTTATGTCCAGAAAATTCTTGCTGTTGATTCAAAAAATCGTGACGTTATAAGTTTCATAATAGCGGCACTCTTCCTATCTGAAAGGTCATTGGAAATTATCAGTGCCTTCGTAAACAACAGTGTCGCTATGTTTTTATTGATGCTAAAGTCCGAAGTCTTGGTATCTGTGAAGACTATCAGTGTTGTGGCACGAAATGTGCTGCGGCTTCTCTGACCTCTATTTTAGACGGCAGATGAGCAAGACAAAAAGTGTAGCAACCGACGGTTTTTCCGAGCAGCTGGGACATATGTGCTTCAATGTAGACTTGCGTTCGAGTAAACCGTTATCATCCTATCATGAAACCAATAATTGCACGTTTATTCGGGTGAACCTTGCTCGCCCAACACTATTTCACTTCACAAGATGACTATTTTGCATAAAGAGGGGCTATAAATTACAGGATCACTGGATTTAAAAGGTTACTTCTTCACTTTTTGAATTATTTTTACTATATTTGCATGGCTGCCACACGGGTCAGAGACCAGGGTCAAGCATGATGATGGTAAAAAGTCGACCCCCATACGACCCCCCCCCTTGAGCCACCAAAGATACGACCCCCCCCCTTTGCACACAAATTTCCTTCTCGGTAATCAATCGGCAGTGCCCCGCCTTTGTGAAGACACAACTGCACAACCGATAAAAAGTCATTCTATGGGTGAGCAAGTCAAATTTTAGGCTGAAATTTTCGCACGTCCGTACTGAAAGTCCTATCCAGTCCTGCAGGCCGGTAAGAAGTCATTCCATGGACCCTTCCCAATAGTGCTCTGCCCCCAAGTTTCAGGTCTCCAGCTTCAAGAGGAAAGATTCAGCACAGGAATTACGGAGATGAGGTTTCGTCGATAAAAATGGCCTTTTTTCCGGGTTTTTATCGACGGAGTTGAATCGCGGTGGAAGCAGCTGCGGAAAAACGAGCTGCACAGCCTGAAAGCGCAAACCTTCGACTATTAAAAACCTGAAAAAAATTGGGACCTCAACGGGCCAGGTCCTCTGATATTCGTGCCCGTACATTATAGCAGCAAAGGTAGTAGCCACCGCGTACATGGTCAAGGGTTCGATCCCCTCACAGTCGAGAATTTTTGGAAAACGTTGAAATGTACGCGGTGGACAAAAAACGTGCATTAACTATGCAATGTTGCTTACGTAACTAATGAGGCTGAGAACACATCAAGAAAAAACATCTACATATGTACATCTACATCATCTACATGGTGAAGGGTTCGATCCCTACTGAGGCAAAAATTTTTGCTGAGGGTTAAAGCGTGGGCGGTGAGCGAATTTCAGCCTGAAAGCGTCCGTACAGAGTTTCTAAACGAAATACCTTCGTATTCGTCACGAAAAACAACCATGCACATCATCGACATGGTCAAGGGTTCGATCCCCTCCAAGGCTAGAACTTTTGCATGGCGTAAAATAGCACGCACTTGTAGTAGGTTCGAGAACATCTACCGTAAGGCACGAAATAACTGTTTATAGGCCTGCAGGACTGGGTAGGACTTTTAGTACG
>JARK01001396.1:863100-883573 GCA_000688135.1 Ancylostoma ceylanicum | reverse complement strand
TGCTCCGTACATTATGCAGCCTGAAAACTGGTAAACACTGTCTCACTCGTAGGCCGCGGGACTGCCAGCGCAGGAGGCTGGTCCCGTCGCGAAATCCTGAGAGCACTGTCTAAGTCTCTCGCTTTTATCTTTGGCGACTGTATCCATCATCATCGTGACCAACGGAACCAGCGAAGGTTGGGTCCCACCGCGAGTTCCACATCCATGCACCTATGATGAAACATCGGCCGACCGTCTCGTAAGTTTCGCCTCACCCTCCAACACGCTCTATCACGCTCTATGGGCGGAGCCCTTGATGAAAGAATGTGATCACGTGCCGGCCCCCCACGTCTGCGCTCTAGAAAATTTTGTTGCACTACCAGGATTTATATAGGAGGATTATCACAATTCGTGCAGAATTTCAAAATGCTCAATGTAAGGTGATCTTTCAAATTCAACTCAATAGTGTGAGAAACGTCCAGATACCGGTAAATAAACGATTTGACAAAGGACGGGAGAGAATAACATTACACCGGAAGGGAAATTTACGTGCCGATGTATGATGAAGAATTTTCGAAAAATTCCAGCACAATGATTGGAAGTCCGGCTGCGCTACCAGAATGGCAGAATATAAGCAACTCAAGAGGGGAACTTTGTACTTGAGCGCAGTTAATGATTAGTTTTGCTCTTTTCTCAATTTTCTGAAGGCTTCGAAAGCATTAAGATTTTGCACATAGCTCAAATGGCTACTCCTTCCCACTTTCCATCGTCCTGTAGGGGCGCTAGTCACCAGAAGAGTTATGGGCGAAATGGAGAGATTTCACTCAACTCTATTCCGCAGAGGCATCCGCAAAAAAATGAGCTCAAAAGCTCTGTTTTGGAAAAAAAGTTACGAATGAAAAACAGAAGTTGCAATCTTCTAACTCGTCAGTGTATCATTTTTCGAGAACAACAGAAGCAGGATTGGTTGACCGATTGATGACTCTTATGCCACAAAACTCCGATTATTTTTCTTACATCCTAAACGACTAACCTCTGTGAATCAATGCGGTCATAGTGGTAAGTGTGATTCATCGAACTCCCAAAGGAAGAAGGAAAACGTGAGATATTAAATATTATAACGAAGTGAAATCAGCTAGTAGAACATAATAATAAGAAATAGTATAGTGCAGATTATGGAGAAATACACAAAGGGGTATGGCTGCCACTGAGTTAATCTACACTAATTCACCTTCTTTCTTTACATATGGAATTTTGGTTCAGTGGCCCAATTATCGTGCACTGCTCAGCTGGTATAGGACGAACAGGTTCTATAGTGTTACTTCAACACGCCATGGAGCTTATACATCGTCCAGCACCTATACTTGAAATGCGTGGATATCTGTTAGACTTACGTAAGGAACGAAACAATAGTGTTCAGGTTAGTGTACACTAAGAATGCAGCCGAAAAAGTATCTCATATCTTTCCCATTTCAGACCGAACACCAGTATCTTTATGTGCACCAGGTGTTGCTACAATATTTTAAACGTGCAAAGTATTTGGATGAGAGTACATATCCATATCTGGAGGATTTCACTAAAGAGTATCGAAATGCTACACGAGGCTTTTAGTTGTAGTGCTTCGTGTTTATCTGTTCTCGATTGTATTGTATTCGTACAAATCGATGTGTCTTCATTATGAGTAATGGCGTATGATCGAGCTGTAAATAAAAATTCTTACAAGAGTTAGTATTTAGTATTTATTGACACAGACAGCGTCCGTGTATGATTAAAACAACGTAAACAAGCACAAAACAACATCAAAATTCAACCGTCATAACGTAATTCAACATGAACTGAAATTAAAAGCATTAGTGAGGTAAGGACATCGAGATTAAAATCTGAGAGAAGAGACAATGAATGACATAAAGATCATTAAAAATGCAATAGTGATTCTTCTCAGGACTTCAGATAATCCTCCAAAATTTTCATAAATGTTACTAGTTTACTTGGAATGATTGACTTCTTGATGAGTACCTCGAAATCAGGCCCCGCTCTATTGACCAGAAAGTGTTTCCTGATATTTTTCCTAGTCCTTTTTAGTACGAGTTTCCTGGAAGTTCTCCTTGTGACTGACTCCCTAGTAGTGAAAACCATCTCCTATTTAAGGTCAGTATTTCCGTACAGAATTTCATAAATCATAATCAGATCAAATTTTCTCCTACGTTCCGCCAACGATGACAATCCGAGGTTGAAGTTCCTACTTTTGCTGCATGGGATTTGATCATAACGAAACCCACCTATGGTTCTGATCAAAAGTTTTCTCGTGAAACTATTCTGCACCTTTTCTAGTAGCATTATCGCCTTGCGCCTATACGGATTGAAAATCACAGTACCGTACTCTAGAATAGGCCTAACGTAGGTCTTGAAAGCATTAAGGAGTGTAGCTGAATCAGTTGATGAAAGTGCTCTGAACAAAGCATACATTCTTCTGGTTGCTAATGATGCTATTTTTTCACGATGTGCATCAAAATTGAGATCCTTCCGTACTAGAAACCCAAGATCTCTAATTTCGTCAGTATCATCAAAATGAGCTCCCATCACAAAGTACCGAAACTGTGGGTTCTTGGGACCAATACGCATAACCTTTGTTTTCTCCCTTGAGATAGGTAACATCCATGCTTCCGACCACAAGACTACACCGTCAATAGCGTTCTGTATTTTGACCTTATCCTCCTCATCACAAACAGGATTATATAATTTGAAAACATCTGCAAATGCGCAACAGCTAATCCCGTATGAAGCTATAAGTTTAGGTGGTTCATACGAATAGATATTAAAAAGGATTGGTAAAAGAACCCCTCTCTGTGGAAATTCGCTACCTATTCTTCGAGGAGACGAGAAAGCCCTGTCCACACGTACCATAAATGATCTGTTAGCAAGGAAAGCTCGGATCCACGAGACGATTCGTGGATGAATTCCAATCACACTAAGTTTCCAGATCAACTTTTCATGCGGTACTTCGTAATCCACCTATCCCCCTGGTTGGCGCAGAGGTACAGTATCAACTCTAAAGAGTTGATACTGTACCCCTGCGCCAACCAGGGTGATAGGTGGATTACGGATTTTATTGTGCGCGCCTTGACGTTCCCGCAGAGACGTCTGCTTTAGATGCAGAAAATGGCTCAAACATTCGAGTTCTTGTCCGCCGAATGTTTTATCCCCTTCGACTAGTCTACGCCACTGTCCCAGAATTGTAAGAATATGATGCAATCACTGAACGAGAGGACGTGACGTACTAATCAGGTGACCAATAAAAGGCCGAAAGCAGTACCCACGGAAATTTTCTTGTACGAGATTTTGATTCAGTGGTTCGTCAAACATTTCAACAAAAGTTGCGCCTTCATACAAATCAGCATTCTCAACGTATAAAGAGATTAGATATGTTCCAGCGTTCCAACAAATGTATTGTGGCACAAAATGAGTGGGTGTTTTTGTTTAAAATCATTCTTCGGTTGTGACAAAGTTTGTTTTCATTTACATCTCCTTCCATTCCGATGCTGGGTAAATCTGCCGAATATTCACTGCGAACGGACTAAATTGATGGCAACAAAAACTGTCTTTTTAGCAGAATTTGACAGAACTGGTCACTGCGTCTGTTACCACTACAGTGCTCAACCTAGTGATCCTCCTATATAAATCCTGGTAACGCCGCAACGCTGCTGATTTTCTAAAGCGCAGACATGGGGGCCGACACGTGATCGCAATCTTTCATCATGAGCTCAGCCCATAGACAGTGTTCGCGGATGAGGCGAAACTGACGGGAGGGTCGGCCGATGTTCCATCATAGGTCATAGATGTAGTGGAAGTCGCGTTAGAACCCACCTTTCGTTGGTTGCGTTGGTCACGATAATGATGGACACAGCCGCCAATGATAAAGGAGAGATACTGAGCCAATGCTTTCACGATTTAGTGGCGGGACCAGCGTACTCCGCTGGTACTCCAGAGGCCTACGAGTGAGACAGTGTTTACGAGGTTCCAGGCTTCAAAATATAAGAAGCAGGACTACCACTCTTCGGTGCTGTGCCACTCACTCATGTCAGGTCGCGGCGGAGCTGTGCGGCCCACAGATGCCTTATCGCGGCGGCACAGTGCAACTCATTCATGTCAGGTCGTATCGTAGCTCTGCGGCCCACAGATGCCTTATCGCGGCGGTACAGTGCAACTCATTCATGTCAGGTCGTATCGTAGCTCTGCGGCCCACAGATGCCTTATCGTGGCGGTACAGTGCAACTCATTAATGTCAGGTCGTATCGTAGCTCTGCGGCTCACAGATGCCCGATAGCGGCGGAGCTGTGCGGCCCATAGATGCCCGATCGCGGCGGAGCTGTGCGCCCCATAGATGTACGATCGCGGCGGAGCTCTGCGGCCCACGGATGCCCGATCGCGGCGGAGCTGTGCGGCCCATAGATGCTCGATCTCGCCGATGCTGAGCGACCTACGCACGGCCCACGTCACTCCAACGACATAGATGGCCGCGAGAGGGGTTCTGCAGCACCGAGGCCGCCGAGTAGCGGTGATGTCAGGTGGCCCTCCCGCACCACCACCCTTTCTGAATAATTCCTAACCTTCTTCTACTGCCCTCGAGATTTACAAAGGGAGCGGGTACACCGATGATGTGCAGGGCTTCAGCTCAACTGTATGGAGACGTCCAGATACGGATGGAGAAGTGCTTTAATGAAGAACGGGAGGAAATGGAGAGTGAATTTACGTGACCATATGTGTGTTTCGATTACGCCTGCCATCAGATTGGAAGTCTGACGTTATAAGCATTTCATAGGTGGGAGTTTGTACTTAGGCACAGTTAAAGATTTTCGCGAAGATTTGGAAAGTGTGAATACTTTGCACATACTTCAAATAACTGTCCCACCCCACTTTCTAGCGTCCCGTAGGGATGCTAGTGTAGCAAAACATGTAGTTACAGAATCACCGTAGGCGCTGCGTCTGAAAAAGTTGCGCGTGCTTTGATCAACCGACATCTGATCAGAATAAATGATTTTATTATATTTTCAGTTTACATATCATAAAGTTGGAATCCAACATGCTAGTGATGGTTTCCACCTTTTTTATGGAGAAAAGCTAGCGCTTTTATAATTTCGATCTCTATATCCTGTGATCAGGATTCAATGAAAACGAACGCAGTGACCATTTTTGTCCAGACCTACCAGAGGCAAGGTTGCAAGCAAGCTGATTCAGGAAGAATATGCGGGCATATTACATGGCGCGTAAGGACCACAATGGGTAACATAATGCATTACTTGTGAGATGTGATTGACGAATATTTCTGGTGGCTCTTCCGCGCCTCGACAGAGTTCCAAACGATACTATAAATAATATGTTGGGAGCGATGTCCAGAGTAGTTCCTACCGTGGCAAAGATGGCTGAGGCCCGGCTACGTTGGTATGGTCACACACTCAGGAGTGATAACAGTTCAGTTGCCAAATCAGCCATGAATATCGCAGTGGACGGACGTGGACCGAGAGTAATACTCCATGTCGAGCGTGACGACTATGAAAGCGGTGCCCATTGCGGGCGGGGTGTCGCGGCGCCCACCAAAGTTGGCGACGGGCGATCGACAACTTTGGCGAGCGAGCGTCACCTATATTGGTGGCCAACCCTCACCATTGTTGGCAACTGTGACAACGACGCCAATCAATCATAGGCTTTGACTACCGACAGTCGAGTCGGTCGCCGATGTTGGCGAGTCGCCATCACTAACATTGGCGACCGGTCGCTGGCGATGGCGACTGAGGCTGCAATACTCCACGTGGACTATAGTGCCAACCTAAGGCCGAAAACTTGATGACTGGATAGCATAGAAAGAGACATGCGGTCAGCTCGTAGACGGAAGCTCGTGGACGAAGACGCTCTCAATCGAAGAAAATGCCGCAACCACACCAGAAACGCCGACCACTGCTCTTGAGAGCATGGCTAGGAAGAAGAGAATTGCTCTCGAATCAAATTCTTCCAATAAATGAACAGATAGGATCTTATTCAAAACTTACTTGTCTTCTTTATGTGAACTTACACGGTCAACTTCGAGAGCCTTACATTAATACAAAAAACTCACATCCTTTCGCGCACACACTCTTTCGCAATACTGGCTTGCAAGACGGATCAAAGTATCGACAGTCAAGTGCACCAGGAGTTACGCTGCTTCATTAAAGCGAGATTCCGATTTAAAAAAAAAACCAGCTGATATAGAGTTCCCACTGGCGACGGTTCAAGCGGCACCTTCTCAAGTTGTTTGCGATATCTTATAAATATATTCCTGAATTGTCCAGGTAAGGGCTTTATTTGCGACTTTTGTGATATGTTTGTGGGCCTCGCCCAGATACTTCATGTAACATGCTTTACCAGGTCTTTTTTGTCATCATTCCACTATTACACCAATAGGTGCAGGTAGAACGAATAAAGATCTTCACTAGATTATGTACTACACACAAAATGGGAGCTACCCAACCTCCCTTAAACCAAGACGTCAGCCAACAGCCAAGTTACCCACCACACTAATTGCCTTACTTTATGACTTTATGAGCATTGTCACATCCAACAAGCTAGCTAACATCATTCCCTTGCACTCTCGAGAAACAAATCCGTTTATTAATTTGTTATGTGTGTTGAACGTGTGATAATGAATAAAATGTATCGTCTTTCTTCTGAAATTTCTTTTTCTCCCGCTACTCCGCAGAATTTTGCTTATTTTTACCATTTGTAATTTTGTCCTCATTGTACATTTCTGCAGCATCATCGTAAGCAGAATGAGCATTCCCTGAAAACTTATGAGTTTGTGTCCCATATAGGTTGACGTATGGTATCAGGTTGTTGCGAAATTAATTGCCGAAATAGACAACCCAGTTCAAAATGCTGTAATTCTGTTTAGACTCAACTTTATTCATCAAAATAAAATCCTTCAGACTCTACACATCTCTGCCAACGATCCGGTAATTCATTTACACCTTTACAATAGAAAATGAGATCACAAGATTTTAAGAACTCTTGGAAGGCAATTTCAACATGCTCCGTACGAGTAGTAGTATCGGGTTTCGTTTTCACCGCTGCTCTCAGTGCTTGATCGTCCAGCGACATCCTTCGACCACGACCGGGTTTATCTTCGAGATCGAAATCGCCGGAAGAGAATTTTGCCAACCAGCATCCCACTGTCCTTTCGGAAGGAGAGTCCGTGACAAACGCAAGCGCTATATTACGGGCTGCTTCCGCTGCAGAATGGCTGAGTTTGAACTCGTACAACATGATCACTCGAAAATCGCGTCGGCTCACCATTTTTCTCGACCCTATAAAAAAAGTCCAGGGAAGAGCTATCCAGATTATTGAAGAAGCATCTGAAAGAGCAGAACAAACCCTACCAGAAGCTACCACAAATTTGCTTGAATTTGTTGAATTTGGAAAGAAAAAAGTTTTTTTCAAGCATACCGTAAAACGGCAATTATTTTCGCAACAACCTAATATTTCCACCCTTATATAGAAGCCAGATCTACTGCGTCAAGCCTGCAGCATAATGCAAGCAAGAATAAAGTGGTTGGCGTGAGTCAATCGTGTTTGTGTTTGTGGAACGCATTTGACTTCTAAGCATCGTGGNTAGCGAGATTATTGAAGAAGCATCTGAAAGAGCAAAACAAACCCTACCAGGAGCTAGCACAAGTTGGCTTGAAGTTGTTGAATTGGTCAAGAAGAAAATTTTTTTTCAAGCATACCGTGAAACGGCAATTATTTTCGCAACAACCTAATATATGATACTAGGAGCTGATATGTGAGAAGGAGTGGTCGTATGATGATATTTCCTCTATACTAGTTAGGTGAGTAAAAAATGGTATGAAGCTTATGTGTTTCCATAGGAGAATTATACTCTGACTTGCTCACGGTAGGCTGAGCTGAGCTTGTCGTGCAGCCTTCCGTGAACAAGCTGGCCCCCTTATAGAGCATACAATTTTAAGTTCACATAAGTTTTGATTCATTCTTTGAACACTTACGGGAAACACCTCAGTGTTTCTTCACTTCTTCAATGCAATTCGTTATCACATCAGTCCGAAAGAATTAAATCATTTGCAGGACTTCACGTAACTGGTCACTATCCATGCAAGCTCTTAGTTGACACAATACAGAACTCCACAAAAACGGAATGTGTTCAGAAATTTCTNTGCGAGTGGAGGGGGGGGGGGTGTTCCAATGTATCAAATCAGCGCTTTATCCTCATAGACTTCTCTGATGCAAATCTTCGAAGCCCTGAGGAATTAAAGACTTAGGTCCGTATGCATGAACATCCCCGCTGGTGAGGGGAGGAGATCAGTGAACCTGTCAAGTACTGGAGTCATTTCAAACGCTGCAAGCACGATTGTCCACAATCTCTTGTGGATCCTTTACATATGAGCGAAGTGTTGGACCACGTGCGCTCCTCTTTGCTGTTCACTAAGCGAGAAGATTTTCTGAGGGGAGGGGATGTACAGCCCCTGCGATGAGTAGGGGTTCGCTGAGGATCGCGCTACCTAGCCAATTAAGGCCCAGGCAATGACCGATGCGAAGTGAAGACATCTTCATACGAATGTCGGTTCAAAAAAGATTTTCTAAAAAATGCGAAATTCCGGGATAATTGGATGATATGCGTGATCCCCAGCGATCCCCTACTCATCGCAGGGGATGAACATCCCCTCCCCTCAGAAAATCTTCTCGCTTAGTGAACACCAAAGAGGAGCGCACGTGGTTCAACACTTCGCTCATATGTAAAGGATCTTTGAAATGACTCCAGTACTTGACAGCCTCGCTGACCCCCTCCCCTCCCCAGTGGGGATGTTCATGCATACGGGCCTTAATTGGCCTCCGGCGGGGTTGAACCATGTACGCCACGCCATCATATTTTTCATTCCATAATCGATACGTATCAGAATCGATGTCGCGACAGCGACAAAACCATCATGACACATTCACATCGGACAACGACTGACTGTGAACACTAATCACCATAGATGGCAGCAGCGGACTCACAAGAAAAGGGGTGGGCGTATAAAGGGAGAAAGTGTTGTAATACCTTATTTTGATATCTTATTTTTGCCATTATCTTTCAACTATTGCATTTTGATTCATTTTGAAATTATCTTTCAATAATTTTGTTTCTGAAGTCTTCGTTTCAATCGAAGAGGGTCTCCGTTATAGCAGACGCTTAGTTGCTTCTTTACACCCCTCCCCCCTGCCCCGACTGTTTACAAACACCACTAATAGATGAGATACACTGTGAACTTAACAACTTAACAGCTCACGCGGAACGCTGTCATAAACATCAGCTGGTACTCTGGGCGGTGCGTCATTCTTTCTTCCAAGAACGTTTCGTAGGACACTTTTATTCTGATCATCCTTGCGGCCTTGTCGTTTTGTACTTTTTTTTCTTGTGCCTTCTGCACTTTTAGTTCTCTTCTTTGCTGAACCTTCCACACTTTTCTTCCTTGTTTTTTTCGTGCCATCTGCACTTCGTTTTTGCACTTTTTTTGAGCCTTCCGCGCTGAGCCTCATACTCTGAAAAATGTTGCATTGCACCGTGAACTCACTACATTCCACTATTCAACCAGGGCACCTTTAAGCTCATTCGCCCATATAGTGCGGTTATGGGTGGAGAGTAGGCAAACTGACATTCAAGGATGGAAAGCGCGCAGTGAAGGGACAAACATTGGAACGGTTGCACGACACTTTTCTTCCCACCGCATCAAAACTCCATTAGCCAGTCGAGTCCGCAGATTCTACGGAATTCCCCATCAGGAAATAGTGGGGAAACAGCAAAGTTTCATAGTAGTCCAGGCTAACCAAAAACTATTTATACAATGCTTAAATATCAGAATATGCACTGCGGTGGAACACTCACTGATTTTCGTCCCAAGTCATGCCCCCTTTTTACCAAAAAGTTTTTTGAACCAAATACAAGAGGTCCGCAACATTCAGAGGCAATACTAACTCTGAGGAGCTACGCCAAAGAATTGCGTGAATCTCTTATATATTTGCAGCTTTCTATTTTCTGCCCAATCTCAAACAGAGCTTCTAAGATAAATATTCTGCGTACCTTGCGATATGGCCTGAAATGTTCTGTTGGCATCATGAAATCCGAAGCTTTAAAGACAGCTGACATAACGTGAATGGAAACAATAGCAGTAATCCCTGTAAGAATCCGAGTGACTCACATGTAAAACGAGGAGCTTTCTCGCATGACATTGTATTTCATTTTTTCATGTGAAAATGGGATCTTGCCGCTCTTCACGACTTACCACAAACAACCCATGTTCCTTGAAAATACTGTGGTACAGTGTAACAGAAAGGCCTCCAAACTTCTACTGCGGCTGCTAGCTCACTACAATCAGGGGAATGCTGTCGAAGTGCATCCTGGAAGAAAAATAAAGGGATAGTTGAATTACTCCTTCCATTAACCGAAGCTTGCAGCAGATCGTGCACAAAATGTAACGTAGTGCTCTGGTGCAGCGTAATAAGTGATTGATCAGCACTGGAGTTTACAATTAGAGAAAAAATTGCATATCTGAACAATAGACGGTTTCCCGGGTTAACCGACTTATTATCACGGGATAGCCATATTTCGGTTCTCACTTAGAGGCAGCACCCACGCAAATTTGGCTTTGTTAGATTTCAATGTACTCCTAGGTTTGGCACTGTAGCGAAGACAAAAGTATTAGGTTGATGCAAAAGAAATGGCGTTTTCCCGTGTTGACTACATTTTTTTTCTCACAACCCTAACAGACGGCAACCTCGGCAGACGACATCATACCTTTGATTAGTGGGGACCATTGCCTATTGCATGGGCAGGTCCCCGAAGTCCTGCGCAAGGAACTCGGAAAAGTGAGAATCGAAGAACAAGAAAAACTTCGTCTTCAGGTCGTCACGTTTGACAATTTTTTTCTTGCAGGATAAAGGATTCCGAAGCTGGAAAAAATAGCAGAAATGTTACAATTTTCCTGTAGAATCTTATGACTACTCATTTGTTTTCCAAAGAAGTTATCAAAATTGGAACTAGCTCTCGAAATCAAATTTTGGTGAAAAGTTGGGCTGAAAAAAATGAGCTTCTGAGCATCTTTAGCTTTTTTCTAGCAGACCCCTCGCGACATTCTGAAGTAATTAACAGCAACAGGTGTTGCGCAGGTTGCTGTCTCCGAAAAGCAGCCTGGAGAGAATCACCCACCAAGAATTCCAGAGATACCAAAGGAAAACCTATGAAAAGTGCTCGTCTCTGTTTCACCAACAGCAAAACCGTTGCACCAGATCTCCCATATGGGTTAGGTACTGACGGCCTGAACTAACACAAAAAAGGTATTTTGGACTGTGTCGCTTGTGGTATTACAGAAAAATCCTCAAAATCCAAAAATCAGGGGCCAGGGTTTTCGGAAGCTTTCTGTTATTTCTTGTTTCCTTGCCCAAGCCGACACCTGATGTACATATAAAACGAAAGAGCTTGCTTCGCTCTACAAGAATATATTTACATCTAAATGACATACTACGTCCAGACCAAATTATATGGTTCTGAAAAAAGGGCGCCATTTCTTTTGCATCAACCTAATAGAAATCTATTTTCACAAAATGTACGAAAAAAGCGATTTCCATTGTCACCACTTCAGCCCGTTTGCAAAGGATGGGCGAGTTGCCCGGTTTTGAATTGAAGGGAAATTGGAATAAACAATAAGACCCATTTCTTACATGCAACAACTCATCCCGCTGAAATGTTGAAATACACTACTAGCTACGACGGTACAACTTTCGTAGAATTGTTGACACCATTGTCAAGTGTCTGAAACCATCAAAATCTCCGTCACGAAAAATTCCGTGGACGCTGCCTTTAAACAACAACGTGGTAGTCCTCATTCGTTTACAAAAGTTCTTTTGAGGGATGAACCAAGTGCGCTATAAGATTCATATTGATTAGCTATGTCAATCTGTTCAATGAATATGGTGAACAGATTGGCGTTCAAAGCTTTTCACATAATGTGAAAACGGAACCGATAAAAACAAAGAGGCCTTCTATAACTGTACAAAGCACTCACATCGAAAGTGGCTATAAAATCACTGTCTGAGACGTCTTTATAAGAGCGTACACTCTTCTCAAGGTTCTCTAGATATTTATTCGATTTGTTGGCAAACATCTGAAATGGTGCCTAGATGCTGGCATGATAGCGAGAGTGTTCGAAAATGTTTACATTATTATATAGTTATGATCATTCTGATCCTATGCTGTTCCTTTGCGGCCATTTCACTATATCACCACGCATCACTGTCATGAGCTGATGCAGCGGCGGGAGCGTAGCGGTGTGAACCTGTAATGGTTTAATTTATCAGTGAGGGTAACTGTTTTTGGCCGGGAATAGCTCCATTCACTAGTGGAATGAAACTCTTATCGAGCACACCGCTACGCTCACGTTCTTGCACCATTGAATCACAACGACCATAACCATATTATTAGGTACCGAAGCTATGCTGTGCAGAGATTAAACAATGCAGAAAGGAATTTACCTCTGCACGTGCTTCATCAATTATTCTGGCATATGCTTCGATTTGTGTGATGGTATCGTTGAAAGCTAAACCACTCGTAATATACCCTTCGGTTAGGTGTGCTAATGGGTAAAGGCTTATTTTGAGCAAGAATGACTTCGCAACACTTACATTGAGACTTGTCACCTACGCATTTATCTGCTCCCAATCCGCCAAGCTTCAAAGCTTCCTAAATAAAGCATGACGTTTTTGGTAAACCTGATAAAAACGACTAAGAAAGCGTAATTACGTCCGAGGATGGCATGATTATACACGCGGTCGTCCTGATTCAGTGCTGATTCTTTTGATTATACCTTCTTGCAGCCGCTCAGCACTACCGCAGCAACACGGTTTCATTGCGGTAATCCATCGGCTTTGACATGTTCTGACGCGCATCACGTGCGATTTGTTTTATCCTTCGTTTTTCGTCCATGCTTATTAAAACGGTGGTAGGATGCGAGGAAACTAGCGATCCAGCGCAGCGCAGCTCATGTGCAATGGTGGTGTTTTCCAAGTGAAAAGTATTTATTCCGCGGAAGCAATCGAAAGCTTGTGTGGATGACTTTCATGGGGAAGGGTATAAACTGACTTCGACCATCCGAATCTATTGACGAAAGCCGGCTCTGACATTGAAAAAAATACTCAAAAAATCAGCGATTAGAATACATTAAGGAATACAGTCACTTATACACTTATACACTTACACTCACACATATACACTTATACAGGGGATCAAATTTCGCAGCATACCTAGCACGCTTCAGCCTGATCCAGCTCCGCCCCGGGAACTTTTCCCGTTGTTCCTCGCCACAGTTAGCTTCTGCTGAACAACGAAGCTTCTCGTTCACTTGTCGAGGATCTTGAAGTTTTCGGCGAAGAATCCCTTAGTTATAATAATAGTCTTTTCGACGTTTCCACAATATTTGAAGCAAATCCTCGCAATCAGATGCTAGCATATGTTCGGTCGTTGGGAAAATCTTGAATGCGATCCCTGACGTAACACAATGCTTTTAAATGCGGCGATCCGAGAATCCTGGTTCCCAATCCAACGACTATATCAAGCGCTTGCTAAGACAAAACAGATTCGCGATGGCGCGCTTGTCCTCGGCGTGCTGTGCGGGACAAAAATGTTCGCATAACCAGTACAGGTGCGTTCCGATATAGGAGAGTTGAGCATACAAAATAATACCATCAAGTGGTCAGAATGTTTTCCAAAAATTGATGACAAATCTTCACTGAGAGCTGAATCCAACTTTCGGTTCAAATCAGCTGATGATGGAGGTCTGTCTCCCTGAAGATGCCAAGATTTGACCAATAATCTCGTCTCCGTCGTGTTCAAATACAAATCGGAACCAATTTTGCTTAACATACTTACATTTTTAAGAGGTTTTTTGCTCAAAAGACGTTCCAACTGCATGGCTTCGTAGAATGGAAGGAGTCGCCGACATTTCATAAACACTGCTCTGAAATATATGGAAAATTACAATCTGAAGCGCATAAGTAAATATGTAATATTCGACTTACCTAAGTTCAAGCGATGTGCTGTTTACCTCTGGGTCGTCCAGAGATATGTGGTCGTATTCCTCGAAATTGTGATCCACGAACGAGTTACAGATTAGCACCGATGAATATCCAATGTACAATAATAATCTTCAGTTTAAAAAAACTTATTGAAAGTGAGAAAAGTTCTATGGGTTTTCAATTGCTATTTGTTTGAGCCCCTCTGGTTTTCTGAAGAACAATGTTTGAAAGTCGGAGTTATTCTTGCGTCCTAGAGGGGAATTCGTGCTGCGTACCGGGCACAGACAGAACTATTTCTCTAGTAGAAATTTCGAACAACAAGGATTGTTTTCCGATTCGCACTAATGCTGATATTTTGCATTGTTTGGTAGTGTACAAGTACAGGGGAAATCGGACTCTTGTTAGTCAAGAGCCATAAATGTACATTTACACAGTGAAATCTGCGAATACGTTTGGCCGGACAAGTTTAGCAGTATAGCAGTTCAGCCCGATGACTGTATTTGCGACTCTTCTCGGTGTATGCATCGACCACAAGTTGTGACCAGGCATTTCCTCACTTTCCGACAACGGCACAACCTTTTCACAACGTTGGAATCGTCTCTAGGCGTTTCTCACTTTTAAACGCTGGTGCTCCCTAAGTGCAGCGTTGGACCAGTGTCCAGGCATTTCCTCACAACTGGGCGCTGGCGCACCCTTCCTCTACTGGTGGCCCTCTTGCACATCACTCGACTTTATGCTTGATCCCCTCGCAACTCTACGCAACCACATCACACCCCTTGTCCATATTTTATATGATCTCACAGTCACGATTGCTGACAAATCGTGTGATTTCTTAGCGTTCTAGCAAACACTTACAGACAGACTAAGCCCGTTATTATATAGCATGATGACTACAATATTATAAAAAATAGACATCCGAACAGAATCAACCTACCCAGTTGCAGCAAAAATACAAGCTGACGTCAACATCGCTGCAAATCCACAATAGTTTAACAACTTGGCGCCCTTTCGGTATGACCTTGTTTGGAAACTGAGAGAGTTCGAGTTGGCAGGATCTTCACAAAAAGTGCTAATCGAGCTGAAAGAGAAATCGAAAAATATGATATCATTATGAAATTTGAGATTTGTTTAGCATTTATGTATTGAACTTTGCAGTATATTATTTGTTACTTTTACAAGGTTGTTCATAAAAGATTGAGAATCTTAGAACTTCAACTGATTCCCGAGTTTTTCACGCTTCTATTCAAAACCCACCAGGATACCTTGCAATCGTAACACATATGCACCTAATGCTGGCCACTTTGTATGTTAGGGACAAGAACACGCTAGTCTCCAAAATTTCAGTTAGTTGAGACTTTGTCAAGGGGTGCTTTGGCTACCAAATAATGAGGTAGTTGCGGAGCGCGGATGACACAATTTGTTGATGCAGCAAGCAATGGACCTCTGTCTGTCGGATATCAAGTGGATATCCTGCAGTGACACGAGTGGATACATATATCGGCGGGTAAGTTTATCTTAGACAACAAAATATCGGAACCACTTCAACATAACCTTCAAAGCGCGTTAACTCAACTGAATCAAGTATATTACATACTGGACCCTCCTTCCCATCCCCCCTCCCAGCCCACCTCTACTTCAGCTACTGTGTCACCTAACAGTAAATATTAACTGCAGTAGTACAAAAAAAACTATGATTGAATCCTCACTAGACAATGAGAGAAAGCAGAGTTGTGATGCATATCAAAATAAGTGCAATGATGAAAACTGGAATAAATCGAATCATGGTTTGCCACTTGAAAGAAAATTCCTGGAAGATGATTATCTATGGAAGGTCTTTAATATGTTTCACTCAATAGGAAGGCTAGTTCGATTTCTGTGAAAACATACATTCGCCGTCACAAAATCGGTGACAGTTATTTCAACTATTGTTATTGATGCAGCCATTTCTGAGAGCCTCTACGAAAGAATGTACATTCACAATAGTCCAATTAGCGCACATGTGAATTTTCATCCCTTAATTTATTGGCTTAATCCTCACCTCCTTTAGACGTGAATTATATGAGGAGAACATATCTTTGAGCCACCTTTCAAAAGCACCAAGACCTCTCAATGTTGCTGACGCCTGTGATAAAATTTCTATAGCAGGTCGATTCAGAGGGTTAGCAAAGAGCGTTGAATCAAATGCTGGTATCCAATAAGAATACAGAAATTATGTAAGTTAAATGACTTCCAGTTGTAAAACAAAGATCACTTACGACAGGTACAAACACCTCGTGTCGGGTTTCAGGCATGTTTTTCACATATTCCCTCTGAAATAACACATTTCAGTGTTTTTTTTTCGATCTTTCAAAATAAATCTGCATTTACCAAATCGTCTAACTGAGATTGATTGCAGTTCTCCGTTAAACTCACTACGCTGCTTAACATTTGCTTTGAAACGTGGAACCCCTAAAAACCTGACGTATCGGTTAGATATGGTTATAATTAACTATAATCACTATTTCACTCAAGGGAAAGATAAAATCGCTTTAAGACACGTAACATGTACAAACATCTATATACAGAATAAGCGCGTTATTACAATTAAGTCATGATGATTTTAATGGGACTTCGCATCATAACCTACCTGAACAAGTTGGGTATAATTCTGTAGAGCAGAGTAAATAGGGTTATATTGCTTCTTGAATGTGTTCAATGCTGTATTTTTAGCTTGTAATGTACTGCACAACACTGATTTTACGTACGCTTCTAAATCCATTTCGTTCGCTGAAAAGTACCACTATAGTAGTTACAGGCTGCTTATGAAAATACATCAACTTTATCGATTTTATTGATTTTTCACCATCTTGGCACGGGAGTCGATGAGGACATTCTACTGGGGCTCCTCGATGCGCCGAACACCAAATGTTAATCATTTTGGACCAAAATATTGATTGATTGATTTTCTTAATTTTTCTCATTTCTGCTCACGTGTCGGTGAGGATAGCTCTACTGAGGTTCCTGTTAACACCGAACACGAATGTGACAATCCTTTTGCGCTCAACTATCGATTGTTGATTCGTGAATTTGTCTACTTCCGCACGTAGACGGAGGAGGACATGGGTAAAGCGTTCTCGTAACCTACATGGGAGGGCAAATGAAAGCCACCTTATTCGAAACCATAAAGCCGTTATTAGTTAAGAGTGATGTGAAGAACACAGCAGCACAACCTTCATAGGATTTTTGCTCTGACCGTATTTTGGGGTGGTGTGCAGGAGCACCGCCCGCCATGACGCGAGCTAGCGATTGATACTCAGCTGGTTGCCTCCTGGAGTGCTGCCGGCAGTACACTATGCGTCATGGAATGCAGTGCATTCGCCGGCCATCCCGAAATACATACTGTACGTTTACAAATCTACGATCGAATGCTTACGTACCTGAATATGAAGTCATGGCATCTCGGAGCTCGTCTGATGTTTGAAAGTTAAATATCCATTTCGAAAATATTCCTATACAAAAACATGAGACTATCAACCCCAAGACTAACACCACAACGCTTCCAAAGAGTGTTCTGGATTTCCGCTTCATTCTCTGTATAGTTCAAATTTATTTTTATGCGTAAAGCAACCATTCACCTTGATATTGTGAAAAGTAGAGGATATTTCCATATCCGAGGGATTCAGTGCCCCAAAAACTGATCAATACTCTCTAAAATTCTACAAAAAAAAATTGCGCTGCCAAATCATTGATATAACGAAGCATGTTAGGATTACCGCTTGCCCAAAGCAGATAAATTTGAAAGAGTTCATTGGTTAGAAGATCGTTCTGCGGTTTTGTCCCGCAGCGCCACCATGAATAAACTATCATCAACAATTCGATGGTCCTAATGGTATTCACGCTCATAACTCACGATGGACCTCATGTAGACTGACCCGTTTGACCTTGGAGTTGATACTTACTAGTCAGAAACATGTTATAAGCAGCACAAGGCACTCATTTCTTACTTTGCTCTCTATCTTACGTACAGTTATAATTAAATTATCCACTGAATCACTATTTCTACTGTGCATAGAGATAATATAAGTCCAAAAGTCTTAGGTGCCACCATCCGGATACGTCGCCCCATTTTCTGATGCAACGGCTAAAATTAAGCCATTCCTCCAGCGTCAGAGCGTCACAACTTTGAGACCAGGAAAAGAGACTCACTCAACGCACACTTCAGTAATTTCACGGCCCACGCACAGCCTTGAGAAGTTAGCACCTGAGCCTAACTTTGGGACCGAGTTCCCTAAAAGGATTTGCGTCTCGCTCACAACAATTGCGCAAGAGGTTAGCGACTAAGTCTAGCCTAGGAGCCCAAGAGCCCTAAATCACCGTTCCAAGCAGGGATCGCCGAATTTACACTGATTCATCCCAGCCTAGTTGGGAGAGCTGAGCACGCCTGTACAATTCGGATACAGCACAGATAGCTAGCCATTTTAAAGGCGGAACTTCTTGTTTGGCAATACATACATCTGACGATATTCGTTTGCCTGGGTAGTTGGCAAGCTTGTCTGCGAGGTTGCCAAACAAATCCCGCTAAAAGTATCGCGACACAACATCTGATTGTAATCTGGAAGGCCGATGCTTTCCAATCTCATTAGCGGCTTAAAGACAGCACTTACGCTCAGAAACGACATCGATTTTTTTCATGAAATTCTACTCTGGTGGGTATACTTGTGCCCATAACAGAGAAGAAATCATCAAGAAGGGCAAAGTTTTCGAGAAATACTATGTTGTACATTGTCAGGGTAAGCCCACGCGGACGAGATCTATCGCCGCAGATGTGTGTGGCCACGGCGGTGCGGCGGATCTCCGTTGTAGGAAAATCCTGGTCGATGCCATATCAGCTGATAAATACAGCCATTTCCCGCCGCGCGTTCAAAGAGAACGGGGCGAGATTAGGCATGGTGGACGTCCTTGTACATGCGTTCGAGCTTAGTTACTCGAGTAACTGAAGGATTTGGTATCCTTTTGCAGTTACACTCTATTTGATGGCTGCTTCGAAATCAGCAGAAACGCAGAGAAATTTTTTTGAGCGTGAGTGCTGCCTTCAAACCGGGTGACTCCTCGGGTGATCAAGACTGCTTCCTCATTCCTTTCGTAGCCATGGGTGAAAACCGTTTAAAACGTAGGGTTTCCGATGGTTTTGAGACTCTTCACGTAAACACTGCTTTTTGAAGCTCACGCAGATCCTCTAATATTTCTGCACAAATCTTGCGAATGATTCCTGAGTTGAGAGCCTGCCTTTGTGAGCGGTGTCCCACCCCAACCCTTCTGACATGGCCGGCCGGAATGCTATCATAGTCGAACGGGCAGCTGTATTTATAGTGCACCAGCCTGATCGTACGGCTAACGCCGAACTCCCAGGCTTCTTTTCTTGCTCGCTTCGCTCGCGTTGCCTCTATGTGACATCATCCTCACACCACGCCGATCATTCCACATTTGTCAAAACTCCCGTTTCTCGCAACCTCACGCTTTATGGCTCCAAAGCCGTGCAAGAGTAGGGTGTGGTCTTTCAACTTTGTATAGGACCGTTGGACCTGGCTGCAAGCGCTGCTCCACCTTTTAGCTCCAGCGCACCTTTATCGCACCATTGGACCCGTCTCCAGATGTTTCCCGCTTTTGGACGCCGGCGCACACTTATCACACCGTTAACTTTTAGACGCTGGCGCACCCATATCACACCGTTGAACCCGTCCCCGAGGGTTTCCCCACTGTTGTGCGCCGGCGCTCCCTTATCGCATCGTGAGCTACATCTCGAGTCATCCTTCCCGTCTCCTACCCTTCTGTTTCCTCCGCTTGTCTCTCAAACACACCCAACCGCATCTTATCTTGGCATATGACCTGATAAACAGAGAACAATAAACACCAAGCCTAATTCATTTTCACTGTAATGTAAACAACTGGGGGTCTTCCGAGCAACTGAAAGTGGACGAAAACACCTGTCAATCCAGGTAAAAATAAAAATTTGCACTTTTTTAGACATAATTTTTGACGCTGAACATTGTGCCAATTAATATTAACTATGATCGGTGTCCGATCCTGTCAGATAACAAAAGATATGTATCGATATTTGTCGGATAAGGATCGATAAGTATCCTTTGTTGTCCGACCGCATAGCCCTCCACTATAAATGCAGCTTATGGGCTCTCTCTCCCACCTGGTCCTAGCTGTGCCAGAGCACCCAGCCGGTATGCAGTGATGGGCCCGGTGCCGGCTGGTGATCAACAGCCGATTGGCAGCTATTGGTAGAGCGGGCCCCCAAAAGTCTGAATGGAAGCTTCAATCTTACTTCTTCTTAATTGGCACTTCATGTGTGTGTGTGTGTGTGTGTGTGTGTGTGTGTGTGTGTGTGTGTGTGTGTGTGTGTGTGTGTGTGTGTGTG
>JARK01001396.1:776728-853471 GCA_000688135.1 Ancylostoma ceylanicum | reverse complement strand
CCCCCCCCTCCTTCCCTTCAAAGGAAAGTCATGAATACAAATTTCATCACCACAGAGCTCAAAGGTAAACAAACACTTCGAATGAGCATAAAACCAATGATCAAATAAATTCACCTGGAAGTCTGGTGTGCCACCCTGCGCTTCAACTCCCGGAGGATTGAACATGGGAACACCATAGGGGATCGGTAAGCCTACAGGTCCTGTGTCGTTCCTCTTGTCCTCGCTTAATCGAAGAACGATAAATAAGATTAGAAAAAATTAACGTGCACATTAGTCTCACCTTTTCCCATCGATGATACGCAACGAAACCTCTCCTCTGGTACTTGGAGGACCCTGTAATGATAAGCAATCATATTAGTTGAGGCTTCAGAAGTATTATGAGCACATAGGGCATTCAGACGAATATACGTCTGCAAGCTTATTCGGCAACCTCAGAATGAGAAGCAGACAGTTTCGATCGACATGTATGGCAATGTTGAAAGCGACAGAAGCTCGCCAATAAGCCACAAAAAGTGCCGCCAGGGAAAGTGGAACGTGCGCTGCATTCCCAAAACAAGCATCTTGACGCCAATCTTTCCACTTTGAGGCAAACAGACGCTTTCAAAAGCATGGTAAGAGAAAAGTTTTCGAGAAGGATATTCCCAAAGTCGAGAAGGAAAAGTAGAAAGAAAGGACTGTAGTGATGTAACTCACAAATTTCGCATTCACAGACGCCGGCGACCCACTTAGCACATTGTCGACGACCATTTGCAACACTCCCGGTCCATATGACTCCGAATGTGGAGAAGCAGCTTGACTGGCGTTATTCGCGTTGGCCACCATAATCGGTTTGCTAACGGAATGATCTAAAAAAAGTTTTCCCTGCATTCTGAGCTATGACATTATTCGATACAACTCACTGCACCATTGAGGGGGTTTATTATCAATAAAAAAAGCTCTGCTGAGCATCTTTATTATATGATCTCCATATTTATGGAATCCAAATGAATATTGTAGTATTTTTTATATATTTTTCACTTCGAACACTGCATAACAGCTCAATTCTAAAGCTATATAAGAGCAGGCATTTTTAAACTACATAAACACATACTCAGACTCATCTAAAAAATGATGAAATATGTCTTAACAAATTTGCACTTAACTACGAAAAAAGAACTACGAAAAAAGACGCAAAAGCGTCACTTTTACGTTTCACGACTAAACAAATGGCGGCATGTCTCGATAAAAAGGGTCATAAGAGCGGAAGAACTAGCAAGGAAGCAGCAAAAGGCAATTCTATACATTTTCAACAGTGCAGCGGATGAACCGCCAAAAGTGCAAGGAAGTCACCTACCAAAGAAAAAAAGCATGGAGTATTTGAGATCTTCTTGCAAAATTTTGGGGAACTAGCTGAGCAATGCTCCTATTTGCGTTTCTGATTTCACCAGCACATATACAATGCACTATTACAAGCTTTTATAGTGGAAATCGCTGTTTATCGCTTGGAATCGTGATAACAAGGTAAAACCAGAATAGAATGAAGTGCACAACAATGGCGCACGCACTGATTTGAAAAGTCGTTTGATGTTTAAAGGCAGCACCCGCGGAAATCCTTGCGTTGGAGATTTCCCCGAATTTCGGGGTTTTCCGGGACGGCAAACTCATAGGCAGGGATGAAACTGCGTGAAAAACGCAAGAAACACAAGAAATGAAGACGCTCTTTCCCACATGCCGAAGGCGCGGACGAGTGCTCCGCTGTAAGGTGTGCGCGCGTCCCGCCACGAAACTCTGCGAATGGTGCGAATTGCACGCATTCACTGCGGCAGACCACCCACTGCGATAGCGTTAACTGGCGCGTCGAGGCGTTGAAAACCCGCCGTGGCCGCGAAAGCGATACTTGTTTCTCTGCAGGTAGGTCATCTTTTCTTGTGTTCTTCTCACATTTGTGATGTGCTCACTCTCTATTTTACCACTCACACCTCAGCTCTGAGTCGAGGATTTCGGCTGGTGCTGCCTTTAACTTGTATGAAACGAAAGGCAGCTTCGAATCAATATCACTACCTTCTAAAATACCCACCGGTCACATACATTGTGGAATCGTGAATTCACAAAGGAACATTCTAACGAAAACTGTGTATATAGTATTTCAACGTAAAAAAAGAGAAAGAAGACGATAAAAAGCCATACAATTAGAAAGATACTGGAGACACTCAAATGCCACTTCACATATCAACTCTGCTCCCACCAAAGACAACTTTATAATGATGTACAGTAAGCGTCAATGACGGTGACCCGTGTGCGGCCTCGAAAAGCACGCGGCGCGACCGCACCGATCAAGTAGAGATACTCTCCAAGACATCAAATTATGGGGTTTTCTTGATAGTCAGTTAATTTTGTTATTAGTTACCTTCAGATGTGATAAACAACTATCAAGAAAACCCAGATTCGCCACCGCGGCGACGATTCTATCGTGAGCGGCGCAGTAGCGCCGCGTGCTTTCCGAGGCCGCAGACGGGTTACCGCCATTGACTCCCACTGTACCTTGTCAAACACCCACTATGGAGTAATAAACTTCTTCATCCTGCGCATTTTCTTTTCGTAACTTAGTGTATATATTATATTTTAATTCTGTATTTCAACCAAACGCATTTATTGTATTCTAATTCTTTGTATTTCAACCACTGGTTTAAAGCTTAATTTGCATTCAGTTTCATTTCTCTGGAAACAATGGATGTCATAAGACATCGAACTAAACTAAACCTCTAAAAATCGATTTTTGGAGAAATGGTGACTACTCCCGAAATAGCAGCCTAACTTGAGTTGTAAAATTTTTGGACATCCCTATCTCATTTTGAAAATGAGAGATTTCCGACCAGTTTCAAGGCCCATGGCATATTTCAAACGATACCGTCACTGTCAAGAAAACATGTGCCTCTGAACTGCGTCAGCAACGCGATTAGGCCTGTCCTTCATCATATGGACGCACGCACGTCAAACGCACGCATCAAGCATAAAGTACAAGCCGCTCTTCCTCTCCCTGTAATCCACTCCCCCTTCCCTAATTAACTATGTATCCGGTTGTTTCCATATTCTCACAAAATATTCTCTCCATACCTCTTACGCTAGAAGTTGTCGATAGTGTTTCCAATAATTTGTGCACTGTTTGATGTATCTAGTAACCGATAATAAAGTTTGAAATTTAAAAATTTGAAATTCAAAAGTACCCTAATGATCACGACGACAGCGTCGCTGTGAAGAATGTCATAAGCTTGAGAGGGACATACTAGCAAAGTGTTGACTAATCAGTAACGGGTTTTCAGTTTTAGGAAAAAAAAAGGAAAAAAACAATGAAAGGCGAGCTTGCAGGATAGCAAAACCACTCCAAGAAAAGTGCCCTAAACAAACGAGTGCTAGAAGTATTCCCAAGAAAGGGTTATGGTTCACAAATGAATTTTAGCTGAGTAAAATTAGAATAACAAAAAAAATTACAAAACAAAAACCGCATCGAAATTTCAAACAACTCACCGACACGTCCTGGTGGTACTCCATTCCACACATTCGGATTGAAACCATTTGACCACTGCGGTTCAGCCATTTGAAACTCTTCGTTCGTCTTGAATTCCTCGCGCAAATCGGTGACAGACACAGAATATAGCAACACTACTGTACAATGTTAGTAGAGAAAATGATTCTGTACAGTATATACAAAGAAGCGGTGTCCCGAAAATTGTGTGGCGACTGCGATTAGGCCTCGATTTCTGTCGTACGTCAGTGACTCGCTTCACAGAATAAAACAGTAACCGGAGCGGGTCGAATTCAGTAAAATAAACTATCCCCACAACGACCAGTGGAGATGCTATATACAATCTAATCTGAAAGAATATTTATTGAAAACGATATCTAGAAGCAAAACAAGTTATTCATTCAACGAAAGCAAAGATGGATCGCATAAAAAGCCAAGATATACACCAGGAAGGATGCGCATTTTTTGATGAGCGAATTTGAAGCTTTCTATAGAAACGGACTATAATAACACTGCATTGTATGAGAGGAGAGAACCAGATATGTTGATTTTAACAGGAAAAATAAGCTGAAGAGAATCCTGCATGCTATTTGTTTCATGTAAATATAAACAAGGGAACTCATTCCTCCCAGGACCAAAAATATTTGAAAAAAAAGAACAAAGTAGTAATGCAAACAAAAAGCTCCCACTACCTACGACATGGGGCAATCACCTTGAGAACTGAAAACCCACAAACTCGATTCCGACCTAGGGTGGCACGCACCATTTAGACTACCCAGGGTGAACGTGGCAGAATTACCCATCCTTACCATGGGTATCAGTACGTTTACCCAGGAGGAGGAAAGGCTGAAAGGTTACACATAACCTTAGGAGCGGAAGAAAAAAGAATAATTCAGTTTGTAACCCGGGTACCGACCAAAAAATCGTATAAAAGAAGAAAAGACCTTAGACGCACCCACGCTGCCTTTACCTCACTGTTCTATCGCCATCGCCCCAGTGAACGGAACGAATTTCGACTCATTCGAAATCTAATAGATCCAGTGCATCACCCTTTTTCAACAATAGGAATAATTTCAAACCCAAGGAAAAAGAATAACTCTACTTGAACCTCCAAAGAAAGAAAAAAAATGTGGAAGTGGAGCCAGGAATGATACTACCGCAATGAAATAATCATCGGAGCAACGAATGTATCACTTTTGAAGACAACAACTATTGTGGACTTTTGATCAGTCACCATAAAAGACCGGTTTTCTTATTGATAGTAAAATGAATAGGATAGATCATTGTGCTACTACGAGCAAAATGGTTCCAAGCACGCGACATAGAAGCATAGATAAACGATGAAACACAGCTCTTGAACGTAGATTAGAAACTCAGGATAGACTGATATGCCACTGAAATTCTCGAGTTAACTATGGCAGTGAGAAGATACCTAGGCAAAATTCATTCCAAGATGTACAAAAGTCACTTATTCATAAGATGGGAATAAAACTCGAGTAGCTTAGGTAATCTTGTTGATAATCAAGAAACCAATCAAACATTCAAATATTTTACAGGGAAAAAGCCTTCCAGCCCAAATGATACTTCTTCAAGGACTCTGGTACTCTCCTCAGTTCGAATTCTCAAATTTTCAACTTATTCAGATCCGATCACTCTAATCCAAGAAAATCCAACAAGTTATTGAGCTCTAAGTATAAAATTCAACATCTAGCTGCTATATATTCTGATGGAAGGTGAATGGAGCTTTTTCGAAATATTACCACAAGGAAAAATAAATATAAGGAGAACAGTATCGATGAAAGTGCGGTTGCTTACATAGTTTCAATTCTAAAACATAGGCAAACACAGGCTTTGACTGGCTACTCCAAAAGTGTTGTAGACACAAAAATTCAAGTTTGGCGCCATGTCGATAATAGGAATGCATAAGCATGTTAATTAGATTTAACTGTTTGGATTAAACCCAGATGACAGATGTACTGATTCAGAGAAAGTAAATCAAATTGAGAAACCAAAGCCAGATGGGGGAAATAAAGCAGATTTCCTAAGAAGTGCAATAGTTGAATCGGCCAATGGCTAACAGAAAACATGGGAAATAAAACAAAGAAATTGGAAAAGTATCTGTTGGAAGAAAATTCTGTCATGATTTCCTACAAGAACAACATTGAAACCACTTAAATCCAGAAATTTCTGCCAGAAAATTTGGGAGACAGCCCTCAGTAACAGTACATTTCGAAATATTAAAGGCTTAGCCGCAACCAACACCGAATCGATACCCGTGAAATCCCCCGCTCGGGGATCCTACGGGAACGGGGCGAATTACGAAATTGAAATGGAAACACCAAAAAATTGAAAATGCACTCGCCGCGAAAAAATTTGGGCCTCAACTCGCCTCCGACGAGGCGCCAGAAAAACAAATACGCTTCCGCGGCGTCGATGACTCGTACCGGAAGCGCCGCGCGGGCGTCGCGCGCGACGCCCTGCCGGAAGCGGGTCGCCGCGCTGCCGTGTCGCGCGACCGGCTCGCGCGATGCCGTGGCAGCTGCCGTGAACGTTGACGTGTAGTCGGGCGAAATGAACGTGTTCACGACGAGCGCCGGCGCGGCCGCCGTCGGAGAAAGTGCAAGTTTTTTCCTATGTACATAGTTGTTTGTAATGGTGGATTGTTCCCGATGTGTTTGCCCCGGCTAACTGATTGATTCGGAGGCGGGCGGGCGGGTACGTTAAAAATTTCGCGCGGGGTTTGAGTCGCGTCTAGTTCGTCCCAGTGGCAGAATTTTGAAATGAAAATCGACAAATCAGGTCAGCGTCATCGTGCGGCATATTTGAACCGAGGGCGAAAATTCCCTATCAGTTAGGTTCCGCGCCAAGATAAACGAAAGAAAACACGCTGTCGCCACCGCTTATCGCCTAGACGCATACAGCCGCGTCATTCTGATTGAACTTTGGTTCATTCATTCTCAATGGTCTTGATGCGTCCTGACACGCATCGCATAAAACCTTACGGGTCCAAGCGGTCTTTCTACGCCCTAACTCGTTGATACGCACGTGATTCCCGTCTGGACATGTCAGAACGAGTAACCCCGCGTGTCGAAACCACGCTGTGAGATGGCTGCTCTACTCTCACGACGGCGAAACGGGAGCAAAGGTACCAGAACTCAGGTTGGCCGGGTATGTACGCGACTATAGGACAATCTATAGTGGATGCGTGCGTTTGACGCACATGCATCTGTATGGTAAAGGATAGGGCTAGTCGCATTTACAGTCTCACGGCGGCCGCGCATTCTTTTCTTTGAGGATAACATGCCACGATGACAAGTCTCCACAAAAAATCTTCCGCAAATGAATGCGTGCATCTGAGGCTGCCGGTATACTCCCCGAGGAGTATAGCACCTCGTATGGGCGACTTTATTCTGGATACGTATTGATTGTGGGCGGTCCGATACCGGCGACTGACCGTCCGCAATCGATACATATTAAAAATTAAGTCGCCACCACGACGGCGACGCTAGGTGCTATACTCCTCGAGGAGTGTACCCACAGCCTGATTTGTCTAATTTGAACCTACGTGTATGCAAAACGATCTCCAAACGTCCATAGACAAGGGCTGAGACCGTGGCGCGGCGTTCTCGGACAGAGAAACAGATGCTCTGCATGCTGGCTTTGGTTGTCTGCTGAGCCATGACACTCGGGTTTTCTGCTATTGGCAAAAGCAGACGACCAGAGCCAGCATGCAGAGTCCCTGTGTCTCTGCCCAAGAACGTTGCGCCACGGTCTCGCCCCTTGTCCACGCTCGTTTGGAGTCCACTATACAGTGCGGTATCTGAGTGAGTGCGTCTGCGACTTTGTCTGCAATTACGGCTGCAGCGCGGTGTCTGTCGGCTGATCAATTTTCATTTTCCTTTCCTAATATTCTATTCCTAATAATTATGTGGTGTGATTCATCCTACTTTTTCTTCCATCGCGATGTTTTCTTACTGTGACTTAGTAAATCTCCTACCAAAAGCATCATGCAGCACCCGCCCATCAATCTACAGTCCTTGTCGAAAAGATAGACGGATTGCACGTGTGATTTCATAGCGTCGCGGCTGCAAAATCGCGGCGGGACCGCTCACTTGGAGCGTGCTCTTTCTGCGTCCCCCATCCAGGTCCTGTCATGATTTTGCAGTCACGGAATCCGTCTATCTTTTCGAGAAGGACTGTAATCGAAGATCAGCCTGTCGAAAGCGTGTTGCAGTTGTAATTGCAGACAAAGTCTCACTCCATGAGATACAGTGAGCGTCGATGGCGGTGCGTTTTTCACGGACACGGGAAGAACGGCGTGGCCGCGCCGCTGCAGTGGCAAATCTGTGTTTTCTTGATATTTTTATCCTATTTGGTGTTAATAATCGAGAAAACTAATCAACTATCGCAAAAACCCCATGGTTTGCGGTCACGGCGACAATTCCAGCGCTAGCGGGGCGGTCGCGCCGCGTGCTGCCAGAGTCCGCGAAAACGCACCGCCATCGACGCTCGGTGTAGCAGAGTACGCACAGGGCAGGCTGGTAGTGATCCGAGTTAATGAGATTTCGCCCGAGTTTCAAGCACTGTGATGTCACGGGCGCCACCAGTAGTGCGAGAATTTCAGGCGAGAATACTGGGTTTCACGATTTATGATTCATTGCAGCACATTAGTCACCGCAGAAAAATATAAAGAGCACGTGCCCAACTAGTGGGGCGCGTTTTGCAACATAAATCTTTCGAATCTCTTTCGACAAAGATGGGGGTATGAAACAACGCCAAACTAAGTCGAATTGGCATCGATGTACTAAACCTGGGGTTGCATGCATGACTGAGGTTACCCGGGGTGAACGTGTTAACGCCACACAAATTTACCCATAATTAGCGCGGTCGTCAACATGTTTACCCTAGGTAATCTCAATGATGCATCCAGGTCCTGCACAAACACGTAGTGTGAGATTCATAGCTTAATTGATGCACTAAAGGGGCTTTCATACATTTGCCGCGGCGGCGTCGTCGCCGCGGCGGCAAAACTGGACACGCGGCAAAAGTTGTCGCCGAGCGACATGCCGCGCTTTCGTACTGTTGCTAACAGCAGTAAGTGCTCAGTGTGCGTTTTCCAACCATTAGGACTCCTCTGCTTCTTCGTATTTCATGAGAGAACATGAAAATAGAACATGAAAAGAAGGACGTCGAAGCATTACTACGATAACCGCTTGAAACTGGTCCTGCACACCAGGTAAGTGCGTTTTCTATAAGTTTAGTACATAACTTTTTATACATAACCTTAAAAAATAACTAAAGTTGAATTGACACGATATAAGCAATGAAACAGGCATCTACCGAAGGCCGCGACAAACGTCGCCCAGCGACAAAATACCCTCTCGACCATTCCTTGCCGCTCGTCGCTGGGCGACGTCGCCGGGCGGCGCCGCGGCAAAAAGGTATGCAAGCTCTTGCCGCTAGACCCTTGTCGCGGCGACGCCGCCGCGACGTCGCCGGCCTATGCTTAACCATGGGCGACTACCGCCGCGGCAGATGTATGAAAGCCCCTTTATATGAATTCGATTCAGTCTACCTTTCAAAATAATCCCAACAAATGAGGTCTCCCTGTATCGCATAGTTATGGATGATTATCGAACAGAGCTGATGAATGGGATGAAAATCACACAAGAACTAATACTTGAAAAGAACGAAGAATATAGAAGCAAGATGAAAGAACACTACGACTGAAGGCACAAGGTATAATAAAAGCAGAAAAACTCTCAAATAGGAGACCGAGTCTCCACGAGAATGCTCACAGAAAAATACAAAAGTAAGCACACAAAACTGGTATTCGACTGGTTTGGTCCATATGGCGATATCAAAACTTTACAAGATGAATTCCTAGAATACCCTTTTATAATGGAGGTCTGATATGAAAACTGTGCTGTGGTACTCAACATTCTTTCCCATTGGACATTTCTCAGTGTAAAATATAAGATATTCACTCCAAAGAGCTTTTGTTTCAAATTATGAATTTTCATCTGACGAATTTGGCACATTCCTGCTCAACCGCCTAGGTTTCGCTAAGCGATCCATTATTTTTTATTTACCCTTCATTTCTGAATTGACACCACTATCCATGAAAGTAATCAGATAGAATTATCAAAATGAACGCCATTTAGTCTAACAATGCATGATTTACACCAACCCTAAGCTCCCTTACTATATACATATGCATGTATATAGTAAACACATTGGACTCTTCGTACTTCCGACCTCCGGCACTTCCGATATTCCGGTCTTTTTTGGGGCTTCCGACTTCCGAGTTCCGATTTTTCGAATTTGACTTCCGCTCATCTTTGCCTGGTAGTAAAGAATGTTTAGTGTGTTCTTTGTTCTGTGTACTTTTCGGGACGACATTGGAAGAACGAAGTCAGTCCAAACCATTATATGAAATTGTCCTTCCGAACACGCAGCGGCAGCCGCATATTTAGCACAACCACAATTTTGGGCCACAGAATCTTTCACCTATCATAGCCGTAGGATGGGCGATCGGACTCAAGTTTGAGTATGGGCTGGGGCTGTGATCCCCCTGTTGCTCACCGAGGGTATATGTATAGTCCTTTGAAAGCGGCATGAAATGTTGAAACTTCAGTTTCGTCAGTCTACCCATATTTTGCTCGTAGAATTTCTACCTCTACCTATGGAAAAGAACTGGTGATCTAAAGCCACATTCCTTCTCAACATTTTCCTATTGCAGCTACTATCTTACTCTGCGTACCGTCCGGACCTCCAAATTTGCACACAAATCACTTTTATTGGATTAAATGAATATTGAAAGCCTCGGGATTTACCTCTGAGTACATACCTCAATACTAGTTATAGGCACAAATCATCGAAAATTCCAAAGCAGAAAAGAAAGCTTCATCTTTGAAATTTCCATGAGCCCCTTTTTTCGTAATTTTTCACTCCTGATGACATTCTTTGCTCCTTATGGAGACGAGTAACTACAGATCAGTACATTAATGGTGAAATAAGCATTCACATTGAGTTCGGAATGAGTTCTTGCGGTCTTCCATGAGGATAGAAACCATTATTTACCAAGAACCCTGTGAAATGCAAAGGTTTTTCGAAGCTTCTTTCCTCCTCTATTAAAACTCCAGTTCATCAGCTGTATGCCTACAAAAAATTGCGTTGTTTGAGGCGACCAAAATTGTAGCCAGCCACTGCAATACTTGTATCAAACTTCACGAATAGCACTAGTGACCTAATTAAATATGTGATATATGACTTCCACAGACCTGCTAAAAGTCGACAAAGTCGGCACTGGTTGAAACCCCTTCTATATCTGAGTATCTTGCAGTCGCTTTTATACTTATGACCGATTGTTCGCATTCGAGTAAACACTCAAAAAATTCGAATATGCGAGCAGTCGAATACTCGAGAAGGTACCCTATTCGGACATATTCGAAATCAAATACTCGACAAGAGGTACTACTATTCAAACAGCTCCTATTCGATATTCAAAAACAGTTCAAGACACAGAAAGGACAAACAACTCTTCGAAGCTAGGAGGGCTGAGATAGTAATTATGCTGGGGCAGACACTGTCGATAAATGAAAACGAATTGACATAAGAAACCCGCTGCCCGCCTGTAGAGTACCATCATTTGAGGCATGGCCTTTTTCATGTGAAATTCTCGCAATCTGCTCACTCGCAAGCGCTTTTAATCTACTCAGCATCTACACTCGGCTATGGATAGGATTTAACGACGAATACACTAAAGTGTCAGTTTGATGCAAAAGAAATGGCACTTCTTTGTCTAAACCCTATTTTTTGCACAACTTTATCAACAGTAACAACGGAAAATCATAAAACCTCTCGGGTTAGCAGGGACCGTCGTTTATCGCGTGAGCAATCCCTTGATGCCGTGAGCCCTAACTCGTGGAACTGCAAAGGGACGTATACGGATAATCACGTCTTTATATCGTTATTTTAGATGGATTTTTTTCGCTTAACAAAAGCTTCTGTGACTAAAATAGATGTTACACCTTGTACAAAGAAAATTATACGTGTTTGGGAAAAACCCCGTCATTCTTATTGACGCATTATTGACATCAACGCAATAGTATTGCTAACAGAACTGGTGTGTAATGTCAGTGAATAGTTCCTACAGCAGTGAAATCTCTAAGCTTGATTTACCGATTACGATGAAAATTGCCCTTCTGGACTGGGCAGTAGAGAACAAAAAAGAGAGCATCCGCACCTGGATGGTGGAAATGAAAACTGTCTAAGCAGTATTTACATCTTAGTGAGCACATATTGTTCAAGTTCTTGAGCTACTCTTTTGTTTTTTTTTTTTGTAGGAAATTCGTTTGTGAAAGTACCAAAGACCAGTTTTGAATTATCGTACTATTTCCTTTCCTCATAATGGAAGGGTACTGCCGCGATCTTTAGTGGTAATATGTATGTGCCTCACTACATGGAGCCGGAGACAATGCACTCGAATTCGCTCTCCTTTCTTGCTAACTGTCTCGAATATCTCGAGAGCTTTTCTTCACCCGAAACATCGGTGACTTTTCGGAAAAACCATGACGTTTTAGACCTTTAGCAACCTATTGCGAAAAGGTGCGCGGAATAGATAGCATGGCGAAAATGCTAGAAATGGCGATCAAACCACGGGGAATATGTTTGCCTACGTCCCACCAGTGGCGTACATTGAGTTATAAACATAGTCCTTGTGCGCAATCGGTAGAAAGTTTGCGAGTGCGCGAAGCTTGCGGCGCGTCCCGCTTTTTTCATGTTCTCGTCTTTTTTATTTGTTTTTGGCTCCATAGAGAGTTGCTTGTCTCAACATAATCGCTAAAAACACTTACCTGAGCCTAATTCTAACGAACGGTGTTCTGGAACTGCTGAGCGAGGAGGCCGGACCACTGTTACAAGTGGGACGCGCCGCGCACGCGCCGCAGGCTCTGCGCGCTAGAAAATGTTCCAGCGATTGCGTATGAAGGACTATAATACCATTGCTGAGCAGTGAGGACGGTAGGCCGAATACAATGCTCGCGTTTCTCACGGTGTTGTTTTTGATGTTCTGGTGAAATCACCAAAGCAGAGGAACTGGGATCGCCTGTGAATTTTTTGGTTTTCATGGCTCCTACATAATTGCTGCAAGGCCACCCGTCCTCGGAACACAGGAGTGCTTGACTTTCTTCACCACTTTCTTAATGCCAAAGGAAATTTAGACGAGAAGGGAATCGAAACCTTTAAAATCAAACAGAAAATCTACGCAAGCCCAACTCTTTAAGGACAACATTCGTTAAAATATTCGAAGAACATGATCCTTCTTCGAATTCGAATACTTTAAAGACTTCCAGTTCGAATGTTATTCATTTGTTCAAATAGTTTCAAAAAACTCGAACATCGGTATTTGAATATTCAAAGCGTGTCTTTAAATGTGTTAACTATAGTCGCTTCGGTCAAATGGCGTTAAAAAGTGGAACGTCCTCAATGTGAGCGATCCCTTCACCTTGAGCATTTCAAGGTGTTGCACGGAATGCATTAGATAGACTTGCATGGTCTTGAGAGTTAGCATCAGTACTGATGCTTCCTTATACATACATATGTATGTGGAGCAGCCCTAGGGGATAAGATGGTCACTTTGCCTCACAATCGAACGTCCCACACCAGAAGCAACTTCGAGGCAAAATTGCTCTGTATGAAATGCACAGACCACTTCTGCCTTTTCTGTTCTTCCAGTAGGAAAGGCATCTCTATGGGCACCGCTCATATCCCTAGAAATACTGCTTGGGCTACATCCGAATCACGATTTAAGTCGACGGTGGTCGCTGGCGGAGAGATTCATTCTTCTCAAATAGGAAGGTCTCCATGCGAGAAAGAAGATGCAACGAGAATTGAAAAGCGCAATTGCGATCTTATAGAGGGCAAAACAAGAGCTACAAAGCAGTTCAAGACGCGCAACCTATCAAAGTCCAAATCATCGTGGAAAAAATAAATTGACAAAAACCGTATAAACTTGTCTTCGAACCCAAAAAAAAGTAAAAACAAGCTTTCCCTCAATTCAATAGAATGATGTAAAGTAAAAACACAGATATTCTTGAAGCATTGCACTTCTAGCATTGAATGCTGCAATTCCCTCCAGAGGTGTTTTCCGAAGGAGCAGAGTTGAATAAGAAAGGAGCACGTTCTGCCTTATCACCCTCTCGAGTATCACCTTTATAGGTCGCTCATTTCAAGGCTTGGATACGTTTTTCAAATTTCCTTCACTTTATCACCCAAAATTGAAGGCGTGCTAAGTATTATACGTGGTCGCAACTGTACATTACATACATTTTGACATACATGAGAGTCACTACGCACCGGGGATGAGAGGAAGGCAGCTTTGAAAATTCTGACTGTGAAGCTGGAAGCCCTGAAAATTAATCTGAATTGTCAGCATCCCAGGGATGGTCCACGCCGAAAGGCTCCATTTTTTAAGCTTCATTTTTCAGACTTTACTTCTTTCATCTCTTATTTCATTCAGCTCTATTTTATGATACTTTTTCCTGAGTTTGCTTTCTAATTCATGTCTTCGCTGGGTTTTCTCTTCTCGGCTCGTTCTTTCCAATACTTAAGATTAGTAGCTCAAATGAAGTGCAGAAATAATCTGTATGTATAGAAGTGAAAGTTTGTGTGTATGTTCCGAATAGAAATTGCGGAGAATTAACCGATCCGAACCAAACTTTACATGCAGGTCCAAGACGGACCGGCGGAGGTTATAGGCTACTTTTCAACGGGGGTTATCGATTAGCTTATCGATTATATCGATTATATTGATTTTTCGCTGTTTTTTTTTTGCTGAGAGACTGGCGAGGACATGCCTACTAAGGTTTCTCTATATACTGAACTCTGATAACTATGCAGCACGAACGCAGCCGAAACGGCGTAATGCTTCGGGAAGAAACGCTAGCAGCAACGCTTCCCAATTACTGCCATCTTCCCCTCCATTGCTGCCATTCTCCCCTTCATTGCTGCTCCTTGTAGCAGCAATGGAGGGGAGAATGGCAGCAACTGGGAATCGTTGCTGCTAGCCTTTCTACCCGAAGCATTACGCCGTTCGGGCTGCTTTCCTAGCACACATTCACCAGAGAACACGAATACGACAACCGTTTTGAGTGAGGAAATGGATTTGTTGATTTCATCGATTTTTTCCAATTTCGCTCGGGAACAGGCAAGGACGTGTCTACCGGGGTGCTCTAATGTGCTGAGCAAGAATATGGCGACTCCCTTGCACGAAATTAGCGATTGATTGGTCTTATCTTCTTTTCTCACGTGCGAGCGGATCTTCATCACCGAAATGATAAGTACTAGAAATTGATGTCTGGATCCTAATTATCCGCATAAGCTAGAAGTCCAAGAGTAGTAAAACTCCCGAACGAAGCCGGATATGCCGTCTAGTAAGTATATCAAAAAATAAAAATACCAGAATATCGGAAGTGCCGAAAGTCGGAATTACGGAGAGTCCAATATGTGTACAAATGCATAAAAGGTGGCTATGACTTGGTATAAACCATGTAGTGGGGACTAAGTGGTGCTCATTCTGTTAATATGCTCATAATTTTGCCTAATTACAGGGTGCGTCAGAATTATGGACTCACCCGAAATGAGTCCGTAGAAAGGTGAGATAAAAAAAGACAAGATGCAAAAACGTTTCAAATATGTTTATGCAGAACAAAGCCCACTTCGTGGCGATCAGAATGAATGCATTCTTATTCGCAGCAGGATCCTTCCTCGCGGAAGTAGTCACGAAGACGACCAGGTAGCGCATAGCCTTTGCGGCGCAACTATGGTCGATTTTGTTCCAGATCTTGGATAGATAAGCCTTCAGGAGTTCGTGGTGTCTGTGGGTGATAGCAGAGCTCTTGCTCTCTAGGATACCCATAAAACTTCCCTCAGCAGACTGAATCTAGGCTTAAAGGGAAGCCACTGTGAATGCTTACAAGATTATTTCTGAAACCAGGCCTGCACCATTTTTGTCTCCTGCGCAGGAGCCAAGCCGTGCCAAAGTAAGTCTGGATTCAACGTGTGATAAAAATTGACTCTAGCGAAAATATTTTCACAGAACATTGTTTGGATAGGAAACACGAAAATGGAATATTTTTTGTAGTAGTAAAACACAGATAAATCTCCTTGGGTAGAACACGGTTAGATTTGCGAGCATGGAGTGAACCTCTTGTGCTACTTTAGGCTAAGACCTGCCTCACTTGCTTTAGCGGTATCGAATTCCTAAAAGGCTCACCTCTCTATAACATGGAACTAAAATGGACGGAATTCAGTTGCGGCGCAACGGCAATAATCTCCACTGGCTTCTCCGTGGCTGCTTTCACAAGAATGGAGCTCGCTCCGAGCAAAAATTATTCATTGTGTTCGTCAAGAGATTCCGTTCATTTTGGATAAGCATGCATAAGACTTTTCTGAATGTTGTCTTGCTTACAGAATAGTTTCGGTGCGTCAATATTTATGACGCACCCTGTATTCCCACAAGTAGTGGCATCAACTGAGAATTGAAGAACAAGGAATAATTGCTCCATCAGTGAAAACCAAAGAGCAGGATAGAAGCTAATTCGTGAGCAGGATAAAAGCTAATTCATCAGTGAAAAAGAAAACATGAGTTTAAGATTAGAGGTCCTTGGAGTGCATTCATCATACAGTGCGTTTCTTAATTATAGGACGCTCCCCGATTTTTCCACTCCCGGCTTTTCCTCTGATCATGGAAATTTCCCTCTAGTACCATTGTGATCAGCACCTAAAATGCCCTTGGTACCCAACTTTTGAGCTCACGGCAGCAGCTCTGGTTTTTTAAAACTTTATTTTTCTCTTTCCGCACACTTCGCGGTCATGACACACCTTCAGCTTCTAACATGTTTACTCGCCGCACAATCGAATTCACGGAATTTCGATAATTTATGGGGCATTTATGGACCACACTGATTTCATACAGTTTGCTACTCCTGCTCCTTGAAGGTGTTCTGAGGACATCCGCGTCGATAGAACGTCGCGCATGCAAGACTGCCTATCTCAATTTTTCAGCCGGTCTTTGCTGACGGTGGTGCATTCAAAATTGGCTGGCAAGGATCCACGGTAAACCTACATTAGAAGTACAGTTACCAATAGTCACAGGCCTCTACGTTGGCTTCGCCAGGTGGTGATCCATGTAGACAACACTCGCCCGACATCGAGGTTTCCCCATATTTACTTACTAAAACCTGTGGATGGGTGGTTCAAAAGGATGGATATTACTCACAGTTTTCTGAGGTCCGACGCTACTAGAGCAGACACCGCTTCGTAGGTATAATAGACTTCGTAGGTATTGCAAATGGAAGAGTCGCTGACGTGATAACGGAAGACAGTCAAGACCTTCAGAAAAAGGAATTTTTTGAGGTTGCTGTCGCATTTTTGGGTTCGCTTCCCGGCGAAAGCAGACTTGGCCAGTAAGAGACTGGAACATGGTCTGACAGCGCCAGACATCAGAAAATGCCAGCGAGCAATTTCATCATTTTTAGCCACCGCTTCATGGGTTTTAGTAAGAAAATGTGGGGAAACCTTGATGTCGAGGAAGTGTTGTCTACTTGGATCGCCACCTAGCAAAGCCAACAGAGCAGCCTATAACAAGGGCTGACTGTATTTCTAAAGTAGGACTACAGTGCATCCTTGTCAGCCGATTTTGAATGCACCTCCGTTAGCGATGAGCGGCTGAAAAATTGAGATAGGCAGTCTTGCATGTGCGATGTCTATCGATGCGGATGCCCTCAGGTTCCCTCTAAGGAGCAGAAGTAGTGGGCTGTATGAAATCAATGTGGTCCATAGACGCCCAATAAATTATCGAAATTCCGTGAATTCGATTGTGCGGCAAGTAAACATGTTAGAAGCTGAAGGTGTGTCATGACCGCGAAGTGTGCGAAAAGAGAAAAATAAAGTTATAAAAAACCAGAGTTGCTGCCTGGAGCTCAAAAAATGGGTACCGGGTTTTTTTTAGGTGCTGATCACAATGGTACTAGAGAGAAAATTCCGTGATCAGAGGAAAAGCCGGGAGTGGGAAATTCGGGGGGTGTTCTATGTTTTATTTTATTTTATTTTATTCTAGACATCAATAATGATGAGCTTAACGATGACAGAAAAAGAGTGAATGGTGAAAACTAAAACTAATACAAAACAAACCAAACTTACATATGCATAGAGGAATCAACCGTACGAGAACTCCCTGGCACCTATATATATGAACATGTTATATTATTATATTATGTTATATTATATGTTCGCGAAGATTGTTAATTCATCCTTTCACTCTGGTTTCGTTAACGAGCATTCCGATTCATAGTATCGAATCTATAACTAACAGTACTTGTCGGAAAGGTGGACGGATTTGGCGTGCGCTTTCATAGCGTCACGGTTACACAATCGCGGCGGAAGCTGCTTAACCCTACCACTTCTGTGCATATTCTCTTCGCATCTCTCGCCCAGGTTCTCCAGAGAGTCCGCTGTCAGGAAATATGAGAAAGACCGTAGCCATCAGTACATAAAAAATCAGTACATAAAACCTGACAAGAAAAAAAAATCAAAACGAATGCACATGACGGGATCCGAATCCTCGACCTCTACCTAACAGTTCAGCACCTCCCCTACTCGGCTGCATCTGTTCTTTTTTTTGGAACCCGGGCAGAGACGAAATATATGTTGTAGCACCTCGCCAACCAAGGATTCAAGCCAGATAGGTTTCATACCGAGTCTTACCTCTTCTGCGAGTCTGACCCCTTGCACCTCCCTTGTGAGATAAGATCCAGTCTGTTTGCACTTCAAAACNCCCCCCCCAAAAAAAACGGGAATATCGGGAGTCCAAAATCGGTTCATCCCTGCCACGCCCCTTCGAAATTAGTGAGCTATATAGTCTTAGTTGCAGCGGCGCGAAATTCTCTTGAAAAAAAAAAATTGTTATTACATACGGTGACGGCCACATACTAATACAGCACACCCAGAGGTTCACAAATCAGAATTTTTCGCAAAAAACTGAGTATGTGCTGGGATTATAATCAGGCTTGTTTTGAATATACTGCTGACCATATATGTACTCGGAGCCGGTTGGGACTGTGTTAGTTGATAAAAACTTCGATTTCGCCAGTTCTTTAAAAAACCGCATGAATTTTTCACAACCACCTATATGTTATAATGAAGAAATTCTCGTGCAACAACAGCGGAACGAAAATATTTTTGGAATTACTGAATTTTTAGCATTAAATGCAGCGATTCTGTTCAGAAGCATTTTTGGAGTAGAGTTGAGAGAAGGAAAAGCACCTTGTATCCCACTACATCATACGAGTCCTGTTCTGAGTCTGTGAATAACGCGTTATATATTTCGCCTTAATTGAAGAGATACTGAATATGTAGCCGCCGACGTACATATCTTGTACGTGGTTAGCTTCTCATCTAACAGAACAATTGTTTTGTGAACTTAGTAAAGTTTGCAAGGCGAACATCACGAAAAGTAAGAAACTCACATGTTTTTGAGAGCAAAAATTTGACTTCTTTGTCCATCTGAAACAAAACTAATTTTCAAAAGGACTGCAGCACAGAATTGTAATATGCTCACGCAAGGAAAATCTAGCAACATATTAAGTGAATATTCAAGTAAGGCAGAGAAATGTGCATGTGCGAAGAGTGTAAGCTGTCGGCGTTCAGTTTGCACACTTTCATGCAAGTTTGTTCATCGAATCTCCATAACCAACATCCTCCGGAAATCAAGTCCGACGACGGAGGGAAGCTTAATGTGGATGAATGCAATGTTATCGAAAACCGCAATGAAATCGTGTAGTGACAGATCTAGTTATGAACACAATGTCACCAATTGCCAGTAACTTAGAAAATACGCAAGTTCTAAACCTTATTTCAGCGAGAGTTTTGCTGCAGCCTGCGATTACTATCAAAGTTTTATGGGGTGAGCCTGACACAAAGGTCCAGGCAGGCGTCGAAAGAATCCCTTGTGGTCATGCTTAGTTAGTCCTTTGTAGGCTCCTGCTATTTTCATTTTTTTTCTTTCAAACACAAAGGATATACGAAAATGTCGTAGCATAATATTCCCCAATCTTTTCTATTTGCGAGCAAACATTGAACGGCTCTCATCTGTTAACATTCACACAGTAATCGTTAACGATGAATTGGTGATAGACGAAATGAAGAGTTGTGGCTTTAGAACCAATTTCAATGCCTTCACTGTGAGAGATTTCTCCGAATCAAGAGTCAGAGATTGGTTGCGCAGAGGACCTCATTCATGAAAAGTGCAAAATTCAAGGGAAAGATTAATATCCACTCTCGTTATTCCAAAACGACTCCCTGAAGATCTGAAAATAAGACTACAAATCCTTCTGCGCAACAAAAGCTTTGACCTAGAAATATCCAGGGAATGCTAGCAATCTTTAGGGATTGAGGAGTGCCCAATAATTCCTCGAGCACCTTGCTACTAAGAGGAACGGATACATTGTGCTGGAGCATAAAAACAGAGTGGAGCACTTGTGAACATTAAAATATATACTCTTCAGAACCAGTCTGTTAAAAAAAGTTGGTTTAGTAAGTGATGAATGGGAGGAAAACTAAACTTCGGTCTGCTCAGTTTGCCGTTCAACGACTCCACTAAACGAACTTTTTTCTTTCTCAGTAACACTGCAGAGGAACAAAGGATTTACCTATACCGTGGAAGGTTTTTTTTTTTGAAAAAGATATAATTTCAGGAAGAGGAGGTCCTGTTATAGTTTGAAAAAACCTCATGCGCGCTATGCAGACCTCCTTAATAGCTTTGGAACCACACCCGAAAGAGATGAATTGACGTCACACACCATTCTCCTAATGCGAAGTCAAGTGGAAAACTGAACGAACAGGCTTAGGGAACGTGCTTGAAACAAGACACCAACGGAAGCACGTACGTGAACACAGGTAAATTCTTCCGTATCCTAAGACTGATCAATCAGGGCACAGCACGCGAAGGTCATTGACCAACAGGACTTAGTAGGAGTTGGACAGATTTAGGGGGCCTTAGTACCAGCGTCAACATGTACAATACACCAGTGCCAGTGGGGTGTAATGAAAAATCAAAGTCAAAATCATCATACGCGNCTTTTTTTGCAATAGTGGGTACTTCCTCATGGAGATGAGCAATTTTCGGAGAAGCACATGCCCTAGCAGATCACTTCAACGCCCGTAAAATATACAGAAGACTAAAGAAGACTGCCTTCTAGGAAAGCATGTATCAAGGCATGTGTTTCTTGGTTAACAACCGGAATGACGGTACTCCTCCCCTTAAATCACTAAAAGTCACATCACCGTTTGAGCTGATAGGCGGCGAAGTATTAGAAGTAGGACTTTCATCAACCGGTATGAAGTCTGTCGTAGTTATCATCAATCATTTCTTGAAATGGATAGCAGCCTATCCAATCAAAAGAAGTGAAGAAATTGAAAAGACGATTCTCACATGTTGGTTATGTGAGGGAGGTCGTTGGCCAGGAGCGATTCTCTCCAACAAAGGTAAAGATTTTGAGAACACGATCCTGGACGCACTGTGTGAAATTGCAGGTATTTCACAAGAATTTATCAAAGGCTAGAATCCGCGCAAAAATGGTGACACAAAAAGAGCTAATCAAACGATATTATGAATGTTGGAGAAGGGATGTGGAGTATACGCAGAGTGGGAGGCCATTGTACCACACGTTATTTATGAATACAATGTAAGCCCACACGAAGCCGCCGGAGAAAGCCTTTTTCTCCTTAAGGGGCTTTCATACATTTGCCGCGGCGGCGTCGTCGCCGCGGCGGCAAAACTGGTCGCGCGGCAAAAGTTGTCGCCGAGCGACATGCCGCGCTTTCATACTGTTGCTAACAGCAGTAAGTGCTCAGTGTGCGTTTTCCAACCATTAGGACTCCTCTGCTTCTTCGTATTTCATGAGAGAACATGAAAATAGAACATGAAAAGAAGGACGTCGAAGCATTACTACGATAACCGCTTGAAACTGGTCCTGCACACCAGGTAAGTGCGTTTTCTATAAGTTTAGTACATAACTTTTTATACATAACCTTAAAAAATAACTAAAGTTGAATTGACACGATATAAGCAATGAAACAGGCATCTACCGAAGGCCGCGACAAACGTCGCCCAGCGACAAAATACCCTCTCGACCATTCCTTGCCGCTCGTCGCTGGGCGACGTCGCCGGGCGGCGCCGCGGCAAAAAGGTATGCAAGCTCTTGCCGCCAGACCCTTGTCGCGGCGACGCCGCCGCGACGTCGCCGGCCTATGCTTAACCATGGGCGACTACCGCCGCGGCAGATGTATGAAAGCCCCTTAAGTTTGAAGAAAATGAAAGCATTTCAGGAGAGCATTTACAGTATTCCACATTGAACCTCTCATATTTGTGTGACGATTGCCTCCATCAGCCGGCCTGTCATCCTGGGCCTGACGCTGGAAGTACGAACAAGAGGCTGTTTCAGTAACCGTGCCCACCTCATCTCACGGGGCGGGGACCTTTTTTATAGAGGCGGTCCCGACCTGCTTCTCCTACTTGGCCGCCCATCTCCGGCAAGCATTTTATAAGTCGTGAGGTGCCATCCCACGCCCACCTGCGAAACGTAGGCCAAGATAGGATCGCTCATGGTCCACGGGGATTTCTCCCTACCACCATCCGCCACGCGGTGGACGCGCTCGGTAGCTAGAGAGAGAACGTTCCCATTTTGGGAATGCTATGGCTTTGTTTTTCGTTCAGGTCTCAGGGTTTTTTTTTTCAAATCTACATAACTCACAAAGAAGAGTTATATACAGTAAACGTCGATGGTGGTGGCCTTTCCGAGGTATCGAAAAGCACGCGTCGCGATCGCGCCGCTCGACCAGGAATCCTCTTTGGGACAACAAATTATGGGGTCTTCTTGATAATTAGTTACTTTTCTTATTAGTCAACATCAAATGTGATGACCAACTACCGAGAAAACCCAGATCCACCACTGCGGCGACCACTCTATCGTGAGCTGCGCGGTCGCGCCGCGTGCTTTTCGAGGCCGCGGTGAGGCCACCGCCATCGAAGCCTACTGTATGCTCGATGATGCGGTTGCGAATTCGAAGTGCAGACCCATCAAGTCGGGAAAACCTCTAACACAACGGTTTGCGCATGGTGACAACAATGATGGGTAGGATTCGCCAGAGTGGGAAGCGAGCTGATCAGCGCGGGGACCAGTTCTCGCATTATTGGGAGAGATTTAAGTTGCGGCTTGTTTCATGGACATTCAGCCAAGTACATGTTCAAAATTGGTGCATAATCATTGAATAATATCCAGATCTAAAAGTTGCGCAACAATTTCCGCCGCATCAGAGTAATTTCCGCAAACTTCGATAGAATCAGCAGATTAAAAATGTGATATGTTTAAAGATTGAGTCAGAATGAGTGCATTCTTCATTAGAAGAGTTATAAGAGGACAGGGTGTGGTTTATCTCACTTTTCAAGGTTTTCACAAGGACAAATCGATAGAAATTCTGCTTTTAAATATAGCGTCTACTCCAATGAGTCATCGCTTCATTTCACCTGGCTTATTTAAGCTTGGGGCGTGACAAATATCTGTTACGGCAACCAGCTGACACGTAGAAATACAGGAAACTCAGTGGTACAGTTGTATGATACAGGCTCATCACAGCACTGGTAAAAGTACATACCGGTTTTAATTGCCAGCAAATGTAAGCAGAAAGCTGTGGCTTAAATGTATTAAGAGTATGTACAATAAATCGCACATATCTGCATCAATATCAGAAAAAAGAAACTTGTTTCTGCTGTAAATCCATAGAATTTAGCTCTGTTCGCAGGAGAACTGGGTAAAATGATAAGTACTCAGGCAAACTTGTGGAAAGACTAGAGTCGAGGCCTGGATGCATCAGTGGGACTACCCAGGATAAGTGCGTTGATGCCCACGCTAACGATGGGTAAATTTGTGTGGTGCTGACACGTTTACCCTTGGTAACGTCAATATTGCATACGGCACCTAAGGAGACTTCAATCACACGAGTAACGACTATCGGTCATTTGTCACCCGCGCGGATAGGACTGCGATATGGCTCATGGGGGACCCTGTAGGTTCCACCATTTCCCGAACAAGACTGCTCATTGTGGATCCCAAATAGTCCGTGAAGCTCAAAAGTACCTATAGGTATCTTGCAAATCACGCTTGGTACTTCATTTCCAGGTTTAAAAAGGCACAAAGGTCTGACGTCGCACGCCCGGGTGGCACAGTGTGCGTCGATGGCCATGACCTTTCCGCGGCCGGGAAAAGCACGCAGCGCTACCGCGCCGCTCACGGTGCTTCTGGCTTTCTGCTGCGATCCTTCTGGAAATTGTTCTGTGAAAAAGTTGGAAACATTGTCATATGGAGGTTTGTATACTCCTACAACCTTTTCAAATAATCGGTTGGCGGAAAATCCGGACTACTGTTACGATGCCTTTCACGTCGAAACTGGAAACCCTCACAGGCCGACCATGTGTGTCCTAGCAACTCATTGTTAATTTTAGGGACTAGGAGAATGACAAGAAATTATAGTCCATTCCGTCGAAGGTGAAGAGAACTTAGAGAAGAAAAGGAAGGATGGAAATTGAGAAGTTTAGCGAGTACAACGACAAATCGCAGTTCCTCTTATTTTGAAGCAAACTATACAAATACGGGCCACTCGCAGTCGTGCAGCCTGTTTGTATAGCACCCATCTAGTTGTAGGATAAAACAATAAATAATCAATAGAATGAACACTGCTCAAAGTGATTCAGCGTCAACAACCACATGTCTCTTAAAAAACCCAGAAATCACACGACTACAATGATGAAATTGAGTTCGATGACTAACTATGAGTAGTTCATTCCTTGTTGCGTGGGATGTTGTTGACTTAGTGCACAGTGAGTAAACGTGCGATCAGTGTTCGATGTTCACTTTTATTCCTAAATCTTGGTACTCATGAAACAGACATAACCGGAGTTCTAACAGTAGTTATCGAGAACGTCAAGGATCGTGACCCGACGATACGCGCTATGTTATTTGCAACGCACTGATCTCATTGCCTGAACATCCACATACTCTTTGTTTTCATCAGTGTTCTTATTCTCATCTGGACCTCTTGCATCCTGTTTCAGCTTGTCTTAACACGTGAGCATGGCGTGGGCGCGGACCTACTTCTTTGAAAATTCCCCAAACAAAGTTCCGTCATTTTCTGTTCCATAGATTTTCAACCTCAGAGGGTTTAATACTAATTTCCGCTGCTATATAGTCAACTCCAAATGTCCGTAGACAAGAGTTGGGACCGCGGCGCGGCTCTCTCGCTGTCTGCTGCACGGATTCAGCGGGGCATGCAGGGCAGAGACACGGAGGAAAACCGCGCCGCGGTCCCAACTCTTGTCTACGGACTTTTGGAGTTGACTATAGGTAGAGTTTGGTGGAAGAAAAAAATCACTTCCTTGTAGGAAAAGAGAAAACGAAGTAGAGCCCGCACATATAAAATTCACCAAAATATCAGTTCAGAACTAACGGGGGTATGGGTCATTGTGAGGCAAAATAGGGCGGGCATCGTTTCCACGATTGGTCTTTCTTTTGAATGGGCCAATAACAAAAACACAACCCGCCTCCTTTTGCCTCATGATGATCCACACCCCTAGCAGGCGAATACCGTCAGGCAATAACATTTAAGATGGGAAGCCAAAAGTCTCAAGCCTCACCAGCCGAAGCTCAAATTTCAAAAAGGAATTATGATGAATGAAAAAATGAATTTATAACATAGTTTTGAAATGAATATAACCGTTAATGGTGGTTTAATGACTAAATGAAGCATAGCTGCTAATGACATTTTGCACAATCGTACACTGTCATCCCATGTGTATGTAAACATATGCTTGTCTATATCACGCTAAATAAACGTATCAGTCAGGCTACGACATCTAAACTGATTCAGTGACACGCGGCGCATCTCGTTGCGACGCGGACAAGTTTTGACTGCACGTGTGTTCCGCAACAGTACGCGCTGGTGTTTTTACGCGAATTTTTGTGAATTGTGCGAAGTGCATTTTCGGTTGCTGCGTTGGTAGCCATAGGAGGAACGGTTTCGATGCCTAATTTAAAGGCACCGTCCCTACTCAGAGTGGTTTTTGAAATTTTCTAATGAGATGAACCTCCACTGGCTGCTGTTCAAAATAGTGTACGTGAATCCGTGTAAAATGGCTGAAAAAAAACCATTTTGAACCCTAATTCTTGTTGAGCCAGTGGGCGGAGTCGAGACGGGGTCACAGAATTTCTGTATAATGTACTCCCTTGCTCGTCACAAAGGAAGCGCAGTTTCTACAATGTTGAGGAGTTGATGAGGAACTCTCTCGAGAGGTACGAATTTCCTCTGAGGGAGCGTTCCCGGTAGTGAATTAACTGGAGAGTGCTTTGGCCCCACCCCCTGTCCCGCCTACTGTTTCTGGAGGAATTGGGGCTCGAAAGTTTTAGCAGGCAATGTGCATACGTAAAGGAGACTTCACCGGCATGGGCCCGCTTGCACGCGCTGCAGCACCTGTGGCAGTCTGATCGTCGGCACATCACACTAAAGTGGTGTCACTGTTCCCTTTCACTACACAGTGACTCTTCTTCCCATCTAGACCTATCTAAACAAGTTGTGTGGCTCGTGCAAGCTGACCCACACCCTTGAACCTAACTCGCGTCGATTTTTAGACGGAGTATAGCTCTGGTTTTTTCGAGATAAGCTTCTTTCTGTTTTAAGGGCGTTTGAGTATATTATCCTCGTTTATTTTACCTGATAATCAGGCTTATTTTCTGATAAATGTACCACCAGTAGGCTATGTTGTGCAACTTTCACACTGGAATGCCAGGTGTCGTCTATAAGAGCTATAATGACGAGCTTTTTATTGCTATAATGACGTAAACAACCGACTAGCATCAGTGAACAATGAAACGGTGACATTTCTGGTGGAAATTGTGCACTTTCCACCATTTTCACTAGTAGGATGGAATTAATGAACTATCAAAACAAAAAAAGCAGAACATAAAAAAGACAAACTAGTGTTGTTAAAATCCTCTATGGCCCAATGTGAAATGTTACGGATAATTTACGTTATGTTTCAACACTATGTCAATAACAATCACAGCAAAACGCATCTGACATTTGTTTTTCTTTGCGCACTTCCTGCTTGTTACTGGTACTTTTCCGACTAATTTCGCGATTATTTATAGAGATGATGTCCTTGGCACGTGGTACGCACATGACCCCACCAAAAATTACAACATATAGCAATCTATTTTCTAATATAATACTTGTCTAGGATATTGGACGGCATTCGTTTCAGCGTTTCTCTTGGAAACATCCGTAGCAGATTCCATGCCCTATCCAGCGATTCGATAACGCTTCGTCGCTCATGTTGACCTTAAAAATAGACTTTTTGCATTGTTCCATTTGTTCCAGTTGCAGTATGGCTGTCTCATAAATTGCGCGCCTTTTTGAATGGAAACAAGGGAGTACAGTGATCTGGATCTGCTCGCACGTGCTCCACCATCTTCGTTTTGGCAATCGGATGGATTGCCTGCGCATATTTTGTTTATATCAAAAAGCTAGGTTTCTTGTTATGCCAATGTCAGATTAGTGTGATCAAGCCATGGCCAGGAAAAGGTGAACGATTCATATCGACTAAACCTGGTGGTAAAATCCCTGATAAAAGGGAAGGGACCCTTGGTCGTCACGCAGATTGAGATCCTCGCTAGAATAATCCCAGCCCACCTCACCGGCTTCGGGGCCGCAAGCGACCCTAATTCGCAGTGAGTATACCAAGTGTCTTCAATAAGATATAACAAAATGAAGTTTCTTCAGCGATCTATCCAATCTTCTAGCTCCATCCAACTAGCCAAATAATTCCACTTCCAACCTTCTATCTTATCTATCACCTGCATCTAACTCACATCTTCCTGCGAGCTTAACACCTCCACAACCAAGCCACTTTATATTCCCCAAGCATTTTGGACACCAATATAATAACTGAAACACAAAAGATCTGAAGGGTCAAGTTGTAACCGGCCTGCACATGCGCCGCTCTCCCTGATCGGCGACAGGGCGTTGTAGATTTAACGGACAATCCACGTGAAGTTGGCTGGCGTCGATCAGCGGCTTTGGCGGAAAGTGGACTTCCAGAGAGTCGGCATTTCGAACCATGGGCTTGCGGAGCTCAGCGGTTATCAGCGGGCGTCGGCAAAGAGCAATGGCGAAACGAATGAACTGATGAGAACGGATGGGTGGCTTTTATACCGGCACACCTGAGAGCGGCGTTCGCGTGGCATGGGAACGGTATCGCAGGCAATGCGACGCGCGGGAAAGTACAGTATGCCACGGGTGCGAGTCCAAAGTACGACGGACTTGTACGGAGGTGTCCACGGAACGGAATTTGTGACGGCGAGTCACGAGAGGTGGCGAGACGTTTCGCTGAGATCGAGTTTAATCACCCTTGGTTCAGGTACGTGCCGCGTCCTGCTTGATAAACTCTTGAGTAAGTTTCCGCGTTGATCACAGAGGTTTGAACCATTGAAGTCTTCTGTATCTGTTTCCCCATGAAGAATAAATCGCTTCTACAATATGGACTCACCCTGCATTGCGAACTCTTTCTCAAATTTGTTATAAAAATCCAGCAGCAGGCGGTCATCACTTGTCAGAGCTTCATCGCCTACCTGAAATATACCTATTTCTCTCACTTAGTTTAGCATCAGGCTGGTGTAAAATTAAATCCCGAAACGAACACTCCAGTTCAAAGTGTTATAACTCGGCTCAAACACAACGTTTTTCATCAATTCACATATTTCGACTCAGCGCATCTTCTCTAAAATCGAGTGCGAATTGTATGCCCCTTCAAGAAGGATTAGATTGCAAGAATCTGCAGACTTCTGAAGGGCGATTTCGGCATGCTCTAGATCAGTAATCTGGTGTTGATGCAGGTTTATATCTAGAGATCAGAAAAGTGATATTCAGTAAAGGAAACTCCGAGGAATAGTGAGTATGAGTGACAACATCGATACCTTAGCCTTTGCCGAATTAGTTTTGAAGAGTGAGGCTAAGCGTTACCCTGGAGCAGGGAAAAACCCGCCTCTGTTCACCACTTCCTACCACATTTGTAGTAGATTTTTAGACATCAACTCAAAATTACATTAGTATTATTCTTCTTTATACGTCTGACTAGGCTGGAGAAGGCTGCTGTGCATTACCTCCTCATAGCACCACCGAATTTCCAACAGAAACGAAAGTGAAAATCTATAACAGTCAAGAAAACTTAGAGGTGTGCAGACGTCTCCACCTATGCACATTACATCCCACGAGCATCTTACTCTGCGCCCATTCGCTCTTCCATTATCCCTGCAGCATGGGAAGGCGCTGAGCTCATAAGTGAGGCAGTGAGTTCTGTAGTCCAATTCGCCGTCCTGGCACTTAACTACAGACCATGGTATTCGAATTGAACGCTCAAGTTCTTCGCAAGTTACTGTTGCTTTTCCAGCTAGCCTCCACACCCTAGCTGGCTGGGGAATATTTTACGGATGGAATCTTCAGAGCGAATTGTTTCTTGTGCATACATAGGCTTAGATGCAAAAAAGCTAGGAACCTGACTTTCCCCCAAATCGCTCGAGTATTTACTCTCCACGTTAGTCTTGTTGCAAAGACAAATTTATCTTTTTTTTTTCAAAAGTTGACTTACCATAGTCTTCATTGTTACTGCTTCTTTCGCCGCAGCATACAACGCATACAGCTGATTCGACACATCTGCGTGGTCATCCCTTGTTATGCCTTCTCCTGGGAAACGTGGCATCCAATTGAAGCAATGCAGTTTGAAGGAATAATTTGTACTTACCCACGGCTGTCTTCATCAGTCGACTAAGTGATGGTAAAATATTTATGGGAGGGTAGACGTGGCGATTCCACATTTGTCGATCGAGGTAAATCTGCAGGTCATAGTCTGTGCCCCTTACACTTATCTCACAATTTGTAATTACCTGTCCTTCCGTGATGTAACCGGTAAAGTCAGGCACACAGTGTGTGATATCTGGAGAGAGACATATCATAAATGTCAGTGGTAGGAAATACGAACAGGAGTAGGGAGAGGTTTTACGTCTTTGTAATTCCACAAACAGGAATCTCCTTCAAATAGGCAGCAAAAATTTATCTGGTTCACAAACATCAACTTTCCATTCTCGAGACTCATCTATCTCGCTGAGGCGGAAGCTACAGCGTCCCCAGGAACGCCCATGAATAGGGGAACAGCTGTCAAAGAGAGTGTGGCATTTATTAAGAGGAAGTTGTCTTCCAACGTTTGAAACTAGACCGCTTACCCGCCACGGCTCGCTAGCGTTATCTCAGCTGTCTCACACTATGAATGTCTTTGGCCGGCGGTCAAGTGCTGCAAAAAACGTTATATAGAAAGCGAGTGTGACCAAAGTAGGAGGATGGTTTTCCAACAGTGACACCACTGAAAAGGTTCTTTTTCATTCTTCTTTCGGAAGTTTTCGGTGAAATGACCTGCTAAAGAGAAAGACTAATTGCAGCGTAAATGTCCTTGTGACATAGGGAAACAAATCGTGTAGAAGTTATGAGGCTGCTCACAGCAATAGTCAGATTATGATAAAGAGAAGTATGATTTTAACAAAACGGCTTTCTCGCGGAGTGAAGTCCTGAGCTAGGGCACATGCCATGATGGGTGTAGGAGATTAGATATTTCCAAAATAACGACAATGAAGTTTCCAAAATTATCCCTAATCGCGATGAGTGTTCTCTCACGGGGATATTCGCTGCGTACCTCAGTGCTGGCTTCAGAGCCGGGAACGCGCCCACTCTACCCACTTCATACTCAGCTCTCTCACAACCTATGTTCAATCCCCTTGACCATGCATTCTAGTATTTTCGAAAGAGAATGTCCTGCCGAGGATTACACCACTGCTACCTCCCTATGGACCTTCTTTGAGCGGCACCAGGAGAGCGAATTTGGACGAAACACTGGTGTCCACAAGCAATTCTGCATTGTGACGTCTTCACCACTACTACACCAACATGAAGCAGGCTTCTGAGATCTAAATAGGGCAGTCTTGATGATTCGTCCCCTCAACTTGAAACTCATTGGTTCTCTTATAATGTTTTCGCTGCATTTTAACGCCGGCCAAAAACTTTTGGGTCACTTTGTATATATAACAAGGAGGTCACCAAACCACTCAAACACCTAGTTGACCATCACTGAGTCACTGATTCAGTACAACAGAACAACACCTCAGTCGCGTGAGGATCGAAACAACGAATCACACTGAGATGGATTATAATGAATACTAATATGAGAAAGAAGAAATTTTTCTGCCCCCTGAACCATTAAGATTGACGACGTTTAACGTGCAAAACAGCATGAAGTCGAATATGGGGCAGAAATACAGATTGTGGAACAAATGGCTGAACTTTGCTATTCAGGAGATCGATTTTCTCCTGACTGTAGTCGCCCCTGTATGTTGAGAAATTTACCGAGCTGACCACAGTAAAAAAGGAAAACACAGGAAAAAATTGATAGCATATTACCATCATTAGGCATCGTCAGTATTGGTATCTGTGTGATACTACCGCGCCGTCCCTTCATCCTGCCGGCTCTCTCCAAAATCGTAGCCAAGTCAGTGTACATGTATGCAGGAAATCCCCGCCGACCAGGAACTTCCTCTCGAGCAGCTGACACCTAAACTCAAGTCTATTGATTTGCAACTGCAATCTACGGAGACGAAAAATGCCACCTCTCGTAGTGCTTCCGCATAAGCTGTTAAGTCCGTCATGACGACTACCACATGATGATCACATTCGTAGGCAAGGAATTCAGCTATGGTGAGCGCTATTCGAGGTGTCAGGAAACGCTCTATCGTCGGATCAGCGGCAGTGTTCAGAAAGATGCAAACATTTTCCATACTTCCTGGAACAAATCTCACAGGAGTCAGTACACTTACTGTAACTGTCCTGTGATAATTTATTGAATTTATCGGATTATCGTCTGTTCTGATGTGATTTATGAGAATCTAAACTGCTTAAGAAGAGAAATCTTACGAAAAATCTTGAATATTACATGAAAACCCCTTTTTGTAGCTTTTTGATGTGTTTTCCGTGACTTGTTTATATGTGCTCTAAACTAAGAACAAACTCTTTACAAACTGCCCACTAAATAATAGTTCCTGTCAATATATTATTTCAAAAAATGGATGCCGATATTGTTGAAAATGTTCGCATCAGCTGCACAGGTGCTTTTTTATTCACAGCCCTGATGAAATGATAGAAATGCGTACAATCCACAACATAATGAGATATTCTTTTCAAATATGCCAAAAAAAACTGATCTATTCTTTGACCCTGCATCGCTTCTTCTAAGTCTGGATTCGATGGGCTTGTAGAACGATTGCATTCCTCATGGGGGTTAAAACAATCTTTCTACCCGCCCGCTAAGGTATGATTTATAATCTGACCTCTCTCTTCGAAATCCTGCATAAACAGCCTAGCCGTCTCCATATTCACACCTATAGCAGCAAACACAATCGCAAAACCATGCAGACCATCTTTACCAAGAAGTCCTCAAAAGGCTATTCATCACATCCTGTGTAATGCTAAGATTTAAGAATGAGATGCAAACTTTTTTGGAAAATAAAGCCTCTGCATCGATCATTGTATTCAAACACGTCGCCCTTTGAAGTGAATTTGTTTTCTTACACTGTACAAGAAGAGCAATAAGTTAGCGTCGAAGAGTGGGAAAAGATGTTTGAATGCTTATTAATGATGCAGCTTTTCCTCAAGCTGTGAAATACTTCTAAAATAGGTTGAAATGAACACCTACCAGATTGTCGGACAATTTGTGCTGCGATTTCGTTATGCGGTAGTCCTGCTCCAGAAAATATTGCAATCTTCTGAAAGAAGCAGGTAGGAAGACATGACCATGGTAGGCAACCCATCCGCATTATATCACCTGTCCTCTAGCAATGGTACTCATCACATCAATCATCGAAATACCAGTCTCAATAATTCTTCTTGGATAAACTCGCATGTACGGATTCACAGCCATTCCATTCACGTCCCGAAAGTCTTCAGCGCAGATGTGCGGTCCCTTCAATGGCGTACTGTAACATATTACCTAAACACTACCCCGCCATATCGCGTAATTCTGCATTCACAGGCTCATTGAGGAGCATGTAGAGCAGTGGCCCAGAGTCATCCATCTTCTCGGGGTCGTCGAATTGGTGCCAATGTAGACTGGCAAGATAGATGCTGATGTGATATATCGGATCTCTCACATAAAGCACGTATAGGGAGCCAACACAGTCAATGCCTTCGAGATACTAAGATGACGATGAATGCATACGCATCGAGGAAAAATGTTGACTGACTCCGTCTAGTCTACTCTCCATCCTTGATAGACCCATTGAAAAATACATGATATCATCTACTACTATGGCTGGACAGCAGCAGGCATTCCGAATCAAGCATTAGCACGTCGATATTGAATCCTACATTCAGATGTGACCTTCTATCCCTATTTACCTTCACCTTCTTGGTGACGTTGTTACTGTACTACCCTTTCTGCACCCGTTAATCTCTTAATATGCGTTTTTTTTTTCGAATTGAAGTTATTGCGCCTCGAATCGCTGCACTGCTTTGTCAACATGAGGGAATTCCATCGCAGAAACTCTCATTTCCTGTTGTCAAGGACTCTTGGGATACAACTCTCTTGTAGGTGGAGTTCCCCAAGAGGTGAGCATCTGAACCGTTGCAGATGCTCATTCGATAGGGTGCTGCTTAGAGGACGATCACTCGAAAAGAGAAGAGATTTCAGAGGTGAATTTCGAACGGTATACTAAGGATCCATTCTACCGGTCGCGTCAGCTTCGTCCTCTGCCCTCCTCAACTCAATCCTGGGAGAAGATGTTCACTCGAGAAGTGGTCCGTACCCTGTTATCCGTTCCTCAGGAAAGATTTATTTTCATTTTTCAGTAAAATGGTTACTTTCAATGACCCGTTACCTCAGAACGAGCCTCCCAACCATTAGAGCAGTTATAGCGTTAGTGCAATTGATAGTCCCCGCATCTGCGGTATGTTTGTGATAAGATTTTTCGAATGTTGTGAGAGAAAGTACTACTTGGCAGAGGTGTCCGAGGATCTAGTAGACGGATCATTTGTGAACCAGGCTTTTAGCGATGTCAGATTGGCCTTAGGTCTGGCAGGATACGCTACCGTAATTAATAGAAACTTGTTCGGAAGCGCGAATGCTTCTCAGAGACCTTGTGGGGGGAGTATTGTTTGATAAAACGGGGTATTGTTAGCCATTTTCCTTGTTGGACCCAAGCTTCTCCCTAACCTCGTAGTTCACGCGGAATGCTGATGGTTCCATTATGGCTTGGCCGAAACCACTTACAATATGGGTAAGTGGGATTTCAATCCAGTCGATCCTCTCTGACTCTCCATCTCGGTCATCACAAGATTCTCAGTCCTCTGAACCCCTTTCTAATAAACTGACACGGGAACCTGTGCTAGGATCAATTAACGCATAATCAAGCAAAAACGATGCAGCAAAGCAACTTTTACGTTCTGCGCCTCCTAGCATTTCGTTGTCTATACCAGAACCAACAACGTTAACTATCACTGGTTTGCTTTGTTATCGTTTCATGACCTGGTATGGCTGAAGCCTCATCACGTAAAGTGACAGCTATTAAAGCAGATAATTCTTGTTCGAACAATTCAGAATTTCAATTGCATTATTGAGTTGTCATCAAAGACCATCATTACAACCTTATCTATAGGCTTTCCTGTGCCATTAAAGGTCCTTCCAAGCATTTCTTCACTAACAGGGGCTCGCAGCACATCGCCAGTGAATTCGCACACGGTACCCAGCACATCCATACCTACAGTTCCTTCGTACACCTGAAAATAATTTGACTTCGTTTCAGTGTTACAGAGCTTTCAGCAAATCTCATGCTAGGTGTACTTCATAACACAAACCAGAATCTTGTATTGACTTATTTCTAATACCCTATCGCTTTTCGAGATCTTTCTACAAATATCTAATTTGGGAATTGTAAAGAGTCTGGTGGCGCAGGAAGAAACTTATAGCATAATTTAGTTCAGAAGATTACATGATATTACGAACTATTTTGGCTAAGTCAACAACTACTTGTTTGCCTTTTCTTCATGGAGTTCGAAGCACTGTGTAAGCTTCCTCAGAAAGCCGTGAGAGCGAATTGAATACCAGGAAAAGCATCAACATCACGATCTTGTGCTTTTATTCTAGGAAAGTGACCCGCAAATGAGATCCTAGCTCCCAAAGAGCAACCATAGGTGAAAATAAATTGTGGGAGATATACGGCGCTCAGAATAAGTCTCACCTGGTGGTATGAATGAAAAAAAAAACATATTTGACCTGTATCTTCTTTATCAGTGTCTGATGAGAGCTTCTGAGTTAGTACTTTATTCTATTCCAGTAAGCTTTCGGCGCTTAGCGCCTTCCTCAGACCGAGTACGAGGAGCAGATGTGAGTGACACAAACACTGATAAAGAAGATACAACTATATGAGGCTTCACGACAGCACAATATTGAAATATTTGACCTGTGTTTAGTGTCTCCAGAATTCTGAAACTATGCAATTAATCTAAACTAAAATATCACCTGTACAATAGTCTTGTTCCCATACGTTTCCAATACTTGACCCATTCTTTTCGTACCGTCCCTTAGAGTGATATGCACCACCTCTCCATAAGCAGGAAATTTGACATCTTTAAGTACGAGAAGCGGTCCGTTGATGGCGTGGACTGTCTGATATGCTGCAAAGCTTATACTGCATTGCTTTCGCTATTTTATTTTTACCTACTACATTTTCAAGTCATCGACTGGACGGAGGATGTCCCAAAATGCAGTAGGTTTGTTTGAGGTTCTCGCCAGTAATGCTGTAAACGATTATTATTGAGACTACTCTGAAGTTCAATGGCGATCCATTTGGCGATGTTTGTTTGGCAAACTGGCGAACGGGTACGCTAACTACCCAGGCTAACGAGTTCCGCATATGTCCTGTCATGCAAGATGTTCCGTCAAATGACTCGCCATACAAACCTTGTAAAACGTGTCGCCATACAAAACTTGCCATATAAAAATTTCACTTTTACACTATAGTTGACGTTTCACCATGTGTTGACAGATCTAGAATGCACTTCAGATCTGGGTGATTGGACCAGCACATACATGGATTACGTGCTCAACGGAAGGAACCCTTATATATCGCCGAGATCCTCGCTTCCGTGTATGACGCACGATGACAATGGCATCGATTCTGCGAGGAACGGCACTACGCTCTTGGATGTCGCTGAAATTCGCGAAATGCTGCCGACTTGATGAGTGCGGTGCGGCAAAGATCGGGAGAACATCCTCAAGCAAATGTCTAGAGACGAATTGGACGCAGAGCTTGAAGTCTGTTTGTTGTCTTGAGGCGGTGAAGACTAGACGATTTCTGCGGGACCAGTCTGGCCGACTGAGGCCACCGTTGGAACTGTGGCCCAATGCAACAGCTGGCCAGACAGTGTACGTGGGATGTGGTCGTACACGAGCGCAAAAATCCATCACGCTCCGAACCGCCTAGTAGCATCCTAGTAGCAGCAGATCCCGGTAGGCCAAACTTCGCAATAAGCGCGTCAACTCCGCCCACTTTTGCGTTTGATGCGTATGTCGTACGTGGAGGAACAGTGTAGGGCTCCGCTCCAGCCGCACGATTATCTATGATGGTACCAACAGTTCTCGTTCAACTGCTCCAACGTCAACACGCTATCCAACGCAAATTGTGTGATAAGATGTGAGAGTTTGTATCATTTGATCCTCATTGTTATCATTCACTTTCTTAGCAGCTACCGTGTCGCCGTAAAGTATGTCAAAGCCTAAGGAGCTGGCAGAATGTTTTCTCGCAACACATATTATACATGATTGAGGTATGTACACGTTTAGTATCAGTGAAATGATTTTGAAAACATTCATCCTTAACATTCATTCTTTTCATCTATTATTGCCATTCAGAGAATGCTGTCGCACCACCTTGTAGTACATAAAGCATTCCTGTTCCATTACAGGAACATGACCCGATGAAGCATTTGATCCGAAGGTCCCAGTCTGACCACCTCAAACGATGACTTGTATGCGCACACTCACCTATTTTTGGATGAGTGTCATAATGACGAAGAGGTGGTAATCGAAAAGTGCCCATACGACCATCCAAACAACTATGAACTAATGAGAAATGATTCCACAAAATTGATATTCGCTTCCACGTCATTTCACATGTATCCGGTATTAGAAGTAAGGATCACGTTAAAGACTGAAGATACTGTTAAGCAAGAGGAGTAATCAAATCCACCATGAGCATCATCCTTCTAAAGAAAACGTTTCCATAAGGACTGTACACTGTACATCGAGTGGCTGCAATATCCCACCTTCTAACGTCCCGTAGGGACGCTATTTAGATGAAGCTTTGTCAAGCGGAGTAGTTTTTTGTCTATGATTAAGTCTTATTATAGTGTAAAACTGTAATGCACGTTCGTGGTTCAAACGAAAACTATTCTAAAAACCTGAACCAATGGAAAAGTCCGATTTTCGATAAACCTCGGCATATCCGTACACTATTCTGATTAGCCTTGTGAGCTGTACACGAGTTTGGTAATAAGTTAATTCTGGCTTACATTTCTTGAAACCGCCGTCCCCGGAGCCTGAAATGGGCGATTCGATAAGTAAACTCTCCGGTCTCAAGAACCATGCAAACGAAATTGTCTGTTTTTCAGTTATGAAGCTTGCTGCTAGACTAAACGCTCACTATTTGGATGTCACAGTAGTGACGTGACGACCGGAGCGACTGCTAACTGACCACTGGAGCGGATGACTGGGTGCCTTCGTTGGAATCAAAAGAGCAATCTCAGATGTGGTGAAAGTTCTCGTGTGATTGAGAGGCAAATCAAATCCATCCAATTACAGGCCTGAAAGCATTACTTCAATGTTCTGCAGGTTCGAGAAAATTGTGAAAAACCACATACCTGATCATCTCGAAAAGAACAATCTGTATATATAAAAGTGAAAGTTTGTATATATGTTTGTATGTGTTTATGTTCCGGATAGAAATCGCGGAGAGTTAACCGATCGGGGCCAAACTTTGCACACATATAGTGAATCCGCGCCGACGAGGTACAGCGGTCGGGGATCCAGAGGCGGCGCGTATGCTGTTAGCCTCCAAGTCGCCCACGTCACAGCCAGATCATTGGCTGATACAGTGAAGATAACGATGAAACGTGATACGCAGAGATGTCCTGGCAAACGTGGCTGCCTCTGGATCCCCGACCGCTGTGGCGGCCTCGTCGGCGCGGATTCACTGTACAGTCCTTCCGAAACGACGCGTCCGATGAGGCCGGCGGGAAATGTTGAGGCAACGCGGCTACGGCGCGGGTCGACTTGGCTGTTTGGAATAAAATTATATGAAGGAACTCAATGAAAAGAAAAACTATGGTAGTAAAGGTAGTAAAGTGGTAGGAAGGATTGTAAATACTTTCAAAAAATGGCACCAAATGCAACGACAAATGTCTATCAAATTGGTGTGTGCTGGCAAGTCCATCGTGCGGTCTCTCAATCTACCGACCGCCTCATCGACCCCATCGTTTCGGAAGGACTGTATCCATCAAGGGCAGGCGGAGGTTTTAGGCTACTTAAGGTTATGGACTGATTTATGGATTTTATTGATTTTTCGCTGTTTTTCCCCATGGCTCGGTGAGGACATGTCTGCTGGGATTCCCCAATACGCTGAACAGGAGTATGACAACTGTTTGGCACCAAGTATTGATTTTCCGCTATTATCTCTCATGAGTCGGTGATGACATGACCTCTGGGGTTCCTCAACACGCTGGACGCGAATATGACAACTTTTTTGCACTAAATATTGATTGATCGATTTTATTGATTTTCCGCTATTTTTGCCCACGGGTCGGTGAAGACATGTCTTCTGGGGTTCCTCAACACGCTGAACGTGAATGTGGGTGGGTGAAAAAGGATTATTAGTGTGATCATTAATATAGCGAGCACTATGAAAGGATTCGTTGGGTTTAACAGTTGTCAGCGTTTAATTGCAGGAAGAAATAAAACACCCGAGCGAAGCCGGGCATACCGTCTAGTATAATCCTAAAAGATTGAAACTTCTATGCTAGATTGCGTCAATGATTGGACCAAATTTAACCAATTTGATGAAAATAATTGCCTTGACGTGATATATTTGGAATTTTCGGAGGCGTTCGATAGAGTAACTCACAAAAAGCTCATCTACAAGATTCAAAAATTGGGGATTTATCCTAAATTATGCTGATGGCTTGAACAATATGTGACAGATAGAACATTCCAAGTTAGGGTTAGAAATGAATGCTCAATTACAAGACAAGTGAAGAGTGGAGCCCTTCAGGGAAATGTCTTGTCACCCCTGCTGTTCACAATTTTCACAGCAGAGTTGGCTGAAGTGTTGCGTGAAGGTATCCATTACAAACAGTTTGCTGATAATCTCAAAGTGTATGTATAGCCAGTCCACGGGTGAAATGCTTGAGGAACTCCGATCAGCTGTAGATAGAATGGTCAAGTCTACAGAGGGCATCAGTCGCGATTGCTCTCAATGTTGGGAACGCCGCATCACTCGATATCCTACGTTGATAAGCGTTAACCAGCACAGGCTCAGTGTTTGTATTGATGAGTATCAACGTAGGTTAACAAGTGATGTTGCGTTGTCAACATTGAGAGGATGGCATTCGTGAGTGATGCTCCCTCTATATCTTGTTCCTTTGTTAAGAATATTGGAAATGCTGGTGTTCTTGAAAATATTAGGATCCTATGAAAAATGCTTATTCTGAAGACTATGAAATCAAATTGAATAATCAAATTGTCGAGAAAGTACAGCGCTACTTCTACCTTGGCCAAGCGATCGCGATGGATAACGATCTGCAGTTGGAGCTTTCACGACGGAGAAGAGCAGGCTGGACCGCATTTTCGAAACTCGACGTTCTCCTCAAAAACTAGGACATACCAGCACAAAGGAAGAGTCGCTTATTCCACAGCAGTGTTGCCATTCCTTTACGGATGTGAAACATAGAATTTGATAAAAGCTGAAGAACGAAGCTTGCAAGTAACGCAAAGAGCGATGGGATGGCGAATGCTGGGGAAAGCAAGATGCAACACATCAGGAATAAGGAGATAAGAGAAGTTAGTCAACTCAACGATATTATCAACTTGCTTTGCTTGGGATCGACTATCATACCGAATTATGGATTGTCTCTACGTAAATATTTAATCGGGATCTTTTTACATCAGCATAGGATGTTCTCCGTTCCAAGATATTTCTTATCCAGTTTTCTGAAAAATTTGTTGCAATTATATAAGGAACTGATGATAGGAATGGGTAGTGGTATATGAGGGATGTAATTCATATTTGTTCCTTTTTTAATGGACTGGCAGCGTCTCACGAGGTAGCCTCCATCTCATACAAGCAATCAGAACAAACAGCACGAACATTTCGCAAAGCGATTTGCAATAGTTTACCCAACAATGTACTCCAGTATCACAGTCAAAACCACAAAATACAAACAAAAACAGGCATAAATAACAAAACAACAGAACAACACGTTAATGAACAGGAACCTGTTTGTGAGCTAAATACAAGAAAACTATGCTTGATAATGCTGAGATCAAAAAGATTACATCGAACCATCGATGATAGAAGTTGAACTGCAAGTCACCCAATACTTCTGTGATGATTTTCCTGAAAAGGAACTTAAACAGCAGCACACGAACGGCAGTACACCATGAAAGAGAAGGAATAAATAGTACCTGTATTGATGCGGAACATTCATTCGCATGAGTAAAACACTAGAAACAAAGTACATGCCCTGCAATAATCAATTCAAAATACACTCCAGCAAAACGAGAACTAACCGAAATAAGGAACGCAAATTACTGACCATGATCTGTGCCAGTAACAGAACGATAATATTTGACGATTTCGAGCTGGAAATGGCCAGAAAGAACTTCGTCAACGTTATTAACAGCCCTCTTATCGAAGTAACGGCTATAACTCCGACAAGGAAAAAAGAAATATGCTGGGACCAGAAGCGCACCTGTAGTGAGTAAAGATCGTGTGAGACTTCAGGTTTCAGTACAGTGACGCAAGGAAAACTCACATCTAGGTCGATTCCCATCCAATTCACGCCAATTTCTATGCCCTTGGTTACCGGATCAACCTTACCAACTCGATCGAATACAATATTTACAGTGCAGATGAATATTTTCCAGATACAGTACACTGAGAAGAAGTGTCCAAGGACATTGAAGTACTTGCCCATCCATGTTTTACTGTACTCGATTCGTTCCTTAAAGTATTTGAGAAATGAAACGAGCAGGAAAAGCAGGATGTGATTGTGAAATAGGGTGATGAACCTGGATCTAAAAAATGGAAGTATTGCAGGAAAAAGTTGTCTTGGCCGTGAAATGTAGGTCCTTTAGCAAAAACAAGAAGGATATACTAAGATGTCACAAAACTCTCTCTATATCCGAATTCTTGTTCTCCCGCGATGGAAAATTTTACCAAGAACCTAGGCATCCAAAAAATCAGATCAAACAATATGTACTTCCTTTCCATTACCGCATAAATTTTGAAATAAGGACATAAAACTCTCAAGACTACACTGAACTCCAAACTGCCGCAGACAAGGGGCGGAATCGTGGTGCGGGCACCCTGGCTGTCTGCTGCACCGAGGTATCGCGCCTGCTGGGCACAGACACAGAGGAAAATCTAGACGTCGTGATTTTCGGCTGCCCCGGGAGGAGCAGCGGACAACCAGACTGCCCGCGCCGCGGTCTCGCCTCTTGTCTACGCCCGTGTGGAATTCACTGCATGCACCAAGCAAACCTCTCTAGATTCTTGATCACATAGGCTGACACAAATTTTGTAGATAGCTGCAACAGGCTTCAGCAAATACAATTACCTTCATATTCCGCAGCTCCACGACTTCAAGGAAAAGATATCGGCTCAATTCGTTTAATGGGACGATCTCCGCGTTTAATTGTCTGTAAGAGTAAAGGGAACAGTTCTATGCCAGTGAATCACCCATGAGTAATTGCAATCGGAGAAATTTTTCTCAGGCGAACCAGAAAAGAGCGCCATTCTAGAAATGAAGAAAAAATGCATGGCTAATCAAAAATTAGGCGAATGAAATCTAGGGTCAGCAAGTGTCAAGGGTCAGCAAGTGAAAGTAGGAGAAAAAAGTAGAAAAAAGTGAAAATTTCACAAGGAACCTAGTAAAAAAACTCGCTCTAGCCATCCTATATCATTCGTAATCCACTTAACCCCAAAAATGGGAAAGGTGGTATCCAACAACGAGTGGAAAAGTAAAGATCTGATGAACACTTTACAAATCTCCTAGCGAAGAGTGTCTCCTATCAAGAAAGGAACAAACTAACCTTATCTGGTCACTCAAAGTTCCGCCGCTTGCTGCACTAGCAACTGTACCCCATATTCTATGGAAAAGACCGGTATTTTCGTCTTTTCCTGAAACGGAGTTCATTATTCCGAGAATGTTTGCGCTTTTCAGATAATTTTCGTGTGTTTGTGAAAAATCCCGCTTATTTCTGTTGAGCGAGAAAAGGTCCCCAGCGAAAAATGCTCCTCATATTTATAAATACTACTCGCTCCGGAAAGAGTGCACAGTTATGGATGCTACTCGCTCTAGAAAGAGTGCACAATTTTTCACGAGTGAAGGTTATCTTCCATTTTCTTAGTAATATGTAGTGAAGCAAAATCGTAAGATGAGCTGACCTCGTGAAAATGCACTCAACGCCAGCTCCCTTTCATACTGTGCCACACGACGTTTCTTGATGGCTATCATCTCCATAGTTTGCATCAGTTTCCGCTCCATTTGAGTGATGGCATGCTGATCCACCTGTAAGGTTTTGCATTTGTTGAATTCCACAGTGATCCTCAGAAGAACTGCTCACCTTTCTCATGAAAACAGTCATATACACATAAGGTGCATTCACCGCACCAAAACCGGAGAGTACTGCCATCACAGTTACTCCGATAACGCCTATGCGTGAAATCGCTTGTTCAATGGTAAAAATACCTGAAAATATGGATAGACCAGTAAAAAAAGAATGGAGGGGCAGAAAAGTCGTGATACACGAAACTAACCGTGTTTCGCGCTAAGGATAGGAAAGGGATCGCCAAGCTTCCAGAAGAAATATATAAAAACAAACCATAGGAAGGTCGTGAGAGGCGTGAGGAATCGTGGCTTTACTGAAATTTGGATAAATCTTGTACATACTAGTATCGACATCGCCATTTTAACAGTCCCGTTTTAAAACGGTAACGAACAGAAAACATCGAAACTTACTGAAAGATATACTCTTTAAGAGAGTATATGCAACATAAATAGGTAGAGCTACAATAAGCGTTATTAACATAGCCGTTAAGCATAATCTCCAAGAAGCAAACCGTGACCTGTAAGCAGGCCTGATTCAATTCCTTACAAAATAACATATACAAAAGAATTAAAATACCCACCCAGAGTCCATGACGTCCACAATTTCAAAAATAATTAGCTCAAACATTGTACAAGATAGAGCAAATGTTATAGAGAATACTAGCTGAACAATCCTGGAAAGTCTTCTTCTTTCTCTTCAAAATTTAAAGTTAACAAGTTATACCTTACCTATTATGTACTTCATAGTTCTTGAAAAGTTGCTTCATAAAAAACAGCCACCCGCAAACGAAAAATAACACCTAAAACGACAGAAGTGCAACGAATACAAGGCATATGCATGATGAAGTGTCCCAGCACAATACGCTGAGACAACCAAGTAATACATGTGCTTTACAAGTACAGTGGTAAGAAATACGAAAGAACTACGCTTGAAGTGCCGTACTATTGGTCTAAGTGATACCGTTGCTGTGTTGAGCTAGAAACATGGACTACAGATTCATTTTAAAAAATGAGCCACCTGGGATAGTGAACAAGTGCAGGCAGCAACGTTAACACTAACACTTTTTGGCAAAATATTGATAAATTAATCATTAAACTTAAAGGCACCGTCCCACCTCGAAACAGTTCTTGCGACTTTCAAATTAAAAAAAGCCCCAGTGACTGCTGGCCAGGATTATGTATGTGATTCCGTGCAAAACAACCGAAAATACCCGTTTTCGAGCCCCAATACTAACAAGTCAGTGGGCGGAGCCAGGGCGGGATTACAGGGTTTCCGCATCATGTACTGCCTTGCTCGCCATACGTAAAACTCAACTTCCATTCTGTTTGGGAGTGGTTGAGGAACTCTTTCGATGAGTAATAGTTCTCACGGAAGGTGCGCGGTGGTGAATTAATCGAAAGGCACCTTGGCTCCGCCCCTTCCCTCCGGCTTCCCTTACTGGCTCCGCCAGCGTTGGGGTTCCAATACTAGTTTTTTTTTTCGCCTGTTTTGCACGATCAGCAGCCACTGCAGATTTCTCAATGAAAAAATCTCGAGAAAGATTCTGAGACGGGGTGACACCTTTATTTTAAAAAATCGTACCTGTGAAGTCACCATGACGCCCGCATTCCATGCGGACATTTTTGCTCCACCTTAATTCAAAATTAAGCAGTCGCCTCGCATCTCACATGAAAACGAATAAATTCACAAGTATTCTAAACAGTGCCGCTGATACCAAATCAAACCACGTCTACCTCAAATACGATTAAATCTCTTTATATTTACATATCATTCTGTACAGATACAATCCCTTCACCAAAATATACAACCTAATTATGCGTAACTGAGTTAGATTAATCTCAACACATTTGGAAGGCACCACCTAACAACGAGGAACTCAATATATGTAATTATCACAACCAGCCCACTGATTTTGGCATAAGTGAAAAATCACATCAAATTCAGCAATATTACTGTAAGTATATATCAGCGTAGCAATAGCGAGAAGACATTTAGAGCAGTGTTGACCTAGATATGCGAGATTTACGGAGAAATGTGTGATGGTGAGACCAACTACAGGATGATAAGTGGACACCGGCTTGTTCTTATAAGATACATGGGCTCATAATAAATGCTTCACTTCGTTGATGGGCTCTTACATAACCTACTTTGACCCTTTGGCTTACAATTTCACAGTATAAAATTAAGAATAAAACATATAATTTGTGACCCACAGCTACTGGCTTGCTTGACTGTAATCTCAGATTCATAAAAGAGGGAGGAGAAGAGTGAATAAACGACCAACACATCACTTGAAATCCGCAAAGCACTCAATATTGAGCCTGATAAAACCTAGTAATTGTAGTTTAGCACTGGAAAGAACGTTTTGTGACATGGGGAGTAGTAAAAGTAATAAATACTATGAAAAAAATATAAATGCGTAGATTCAAATGGCAATGACTGATTCGAACACAGAAAAGTTCCGAATATAGACAAATTACAAAATGATGAGAAAAAATACTGAAGAGAAGAATAGGAAAAACGTAATTTCACCACAACTTGGCTCATTCATCAGCTATTGCCTTCTTCCTATCGTACTCAATTTCACCTTCTAGAAGTACGCTGGATGAATGGCCAGTACCAATCTGTAAACCGCGCTTGGTCACAGTGGTTCTGATGTTGTCCAGGGAAACTTCGACCTTAAGAAAATTCATTACAAGAATATTCTACGGAGCAAAATGTGAGGTTTCTTACCTCTGTTTCCTCAGGGGTCACGTATCGCTGAGGGCTTGTGCTGCGGGATGAGTCATTAGATAGAACTGGGGTTTCTTCTTGCGGCATAACCTCAACAGAACACGCTCAGAAATATCTCTTTAATGCCTAAACCATCTAATTCTACTAGTTGTAAGGGAACATCTATAATTCGAAGCAGTATGTGGGGAATGATAGTAGAATGGTGTAAGGTGCATATCTCTCTCCGCGGTTTAAATTCTGCCTGCGATGTGTACAAGTAAAAATTCCGAACTACAGACCACATAGTGATCTCCAACTTCCTTCGAGAAACTTAACCAGAAGCAAAAAAAAACATCCAGATCAAAGGAAACCTACATCTTTCGGTAAGTATCTCTTCATCTCAATACCTTCGCTGGTCTCTTCCAAGTCACCGACATTGTCTATTGTGACTATCTGCAACTGACATGTATTCATTCAATATGTAGAAAGGGTTGGTTTCATCGCATTCGATTGATATTTCATAATATTTTCGTTCATATATGTGTCAAAAAGATATTAGAGGCAGCTTCCCCATTACAATTCTATCATAAAAACTTCGGTATCGTAATAACGACAAGATGACTCCTAGAAAGTCGAAAAAATCCATTTTGAACCCCTCGTTTTAGAGAGAATTGGAATGGACCATGGAAATGGATTATATCTGCCGTATATGACCATACTAAAAGCGTCATAGAGTGAACTCCAAACGGTCGTAGACAAAATCTGGAACCGCCGCGGCTCACTCTGGTTGTCTACTGCACCTCGCGAGGCAGCGGGAAATCACGATGTACGGTTTTCCCCGTGTCTCTGCCCAGCAGACCCACTGCCTCGGTGCTGCAGACAGAGTGGGCCGCTCGCGGTCCCGCCCCTTGTCTACGACCGTTTGGAGTTGATTGTATGTGACAGCCGTACAGAATGCCTATGGAGGCTCTCCCAACTACGGTGCTCATAGGCTTCTTTTTCTATAGCATGTATAGTGAGCGTCGATGGAGCTGGCCTTCCGCTGCCTCAAAAAGAACGCGATGCGACCGCGCCGCTCGAGCAGGAGTCCTCTCCTCAACAACAAACTATAGGGTTTTTTTTGATAATTACTTAGTTCTCTTATTAGTTGATCCTCACTATCAAAAAAAAAAAAACCCAGATTCGCCACTGAGGCGACGATTCTATCGTGAGCGACGCGGTCACACCGCGTGTTTTTTGAAACAGCGGAAATGCCTGCCACCGTCATCAAAGCTCACTGTATACCACTGTGAGCTGCTTGTGAAGATTACTATAAAAGAATCTGGAAAACTGAAACAGGTTGGAACAGTGACTCTAATCGTGATGAACTTGTCTGAAACTCCAAAAGACGTAAGCGGCTACGAGAAATACTCGCAAGCACTCAATTACAATGTATTAAGAAGTATAAAAATATCGACCACCTGGTTAAGAATGTTACTTGTGCGACTACGTTCTCTTGAATGTCCCTTCTTCGCAGCTGGAACATCCAGAGGCTCTTTTACGTTCTGCTCAGCATTTGTGTAGGTTTGGTGATTCAGCGGACCGTTCAACCCTTCGACTAATGTAACCGTCTCATACCTAAAACGAAAGCTTCTTACAACATACACGAGGTCTTCTGATGAACGAAAACCTAACCCCATGTTACGAGTCTGTCTCCGAGCTCGCAGCTGTATCAACGCGCGGAACGGAGATCGACAAATCGGGCAGTTATTCAGCTGTAAACCAATAAGATGATGTCTAAAAACTACGATAGCTAATGCGGGAAACCAGATCACCTTGTATCGCAGCGTATCAGCACAGTTATTACAAATGCAGAGATGGCGACATGGGAGGATTACTGTGTCTCGAACATCACTCATACAAATTATGCACTCCAATCCACCATCATCAGTGCTTCCATCAGCAGTCATCTCCTTGTTTTCAATGCCGAACATCTCCTGAATGTACCGCTTAGGCAGTATAGGTAGTCTATAAACTGATGGAATGACAAACATTAATTTAACTAACGAAATCATCACTGCATAATATTAAAAGAAAGCAAAATATCAATGTGAACAACCCAAACCAAAAAAAAAAGAGATCTCATTTCCAGAGAATGGCTAAAATGACAGCAAGAAAATTTACAACACATGGAAGAGACCATACCTGAAGCAGGTAAATAACTCCATCACAGGCAATCTTTTGTCGCAGCGGTTTGAGTATGAGGGCGTGGCTGCTGTCATTAGCTACCTGGAATAAAACATTTGCGTAGCAAAAACTGATTACGAGAAAAAAAACCGCAAAAAAAAATAAGCTGGTTAGTAAAATAGAGCTTATTCAACAGGTACTGTGGAAATCCAACTGCAGAAAGAATTAGCTAGTTTTCCTTTAGAGTAAAGCATTTAGACGAGCTAATATTACAAAAAAGACCCGAAAACTGGTTTCCAAGAGCAACTGCGAAGAGGCACAAAGGTATTAAACGACGTTCTGATTGAAACGAACAAAAAAGTATGAACAATGTGTAGCATCAGTGGAACGATTGATCTTAAAGTCATTAAAAGAGAATTGAAGATGGATTCAGAACCGAGACTAGATAGAATCAACGTGTCTCGCTTGAAAGAGGGGGAGTTTCGTGAAGGTAAGGATATTCCTGGGGAGTGGGACGTAGTAAGAATGAAAAATCATTTGGCAAATTTTTACCTTTAGAATTTGATTAACGTCAAACCTGAGCTGAGCCTGTTTTACAATATAAGCTTCAAAAAATAAGGAGTTCAAATGATGCAGGAAGAGTTTGGGTGCGACAGGGAGGTAGGCAACCATATTTTTGTGATGGCCGAGAGATGTGGGAAGGGGGTAATGTGGGAGCGACACTTGAGCCTGAGAACATACCCTTTCCCAATGAGATGACAAAGTAAGGGAAACCATCGCATGTGTACATCATGAGCATTTGAACGAAGCAAGCAGTAAAGACCACAACTCACATCAACTGTACACATCGTGCTCTGCATCTGTGCTCGTTCTACGTCGTCCGTTTGGATTACCACTACAACAGGGAAGTACAGTCCACCGGAATATGTAAGCTGCAATGTAAACATTCTAATACATTAAAGAACAAACAAAACAAATTTGTGGCACTTACAGAAGGAAGGAAAAAAACCTGAAGCCGCTATAACCTAAATGGAGGTGAAGCAATACTGTAGCTAAATGAACTCACATCAGCTAGATCCCATTTCGAAGAATCGAAAATGAAGTTATTGAAGACCTGATCGGAGCCGGTGTCAAAGTGAAATCGGTCAGAGCATGACACTCGCTTGTTACGATATGCAAATCTAAATACAGTTTTGCACCAGAAATTCTGTATAGAACACTGCGAAAGACTGTGAATACGAAAACACACTGGATTTCGCCATCCTGGTAGAGCTCTCTAGCATTGAAGTGAATTTGTACAAAACATGAGCAATCAGCGTCTAACGTGAATTCCAGTCGATATAAGGTGGAGTCGCTCTGGGAGCCATTGTCGTTCTTGATTCTTAAAAAAAAACAAATTTCAGTATTCTGTGGTGTCGAATCAATGATGGAAGGCCGTAATCAGGCGATTAGAACAATATACAGATGACCTAGAGAGGGATAGGCAGTGAGCAGCAATATGGACGATTTTAATATTTCAAATATAGTAAACTAGGGTAGCGAACTTACTTTACGAACTTCACAGACTCCTTCCTAATGTTAATGAGCAAATGGAGAGGATGGACTTCATCACTGCCGAGCGGGGATGCGTAGGGAAACTTAAATGGGAATTACAAAGTGATGAAAGAATGAGGAAGCGATGAAAATCAATGAGAGAAGCTAATGTGTTTGATTTTCTGCACATAATCATTATCGACTTAGGATGAGCGTGACGAACAAACGAAATGATGTTTCAAACTGGAATTCACGAATGAATAAAAATGAAGAAAGAGCTTACCGGCACCGATCTGCTTCCTAACAAGTCCAAATCGCTATTCTCCCCAAATAAGAAAGCTTCCGGTTTAGCCATATCAAAACGACCCCCGCACATCAGAAAATGGGACCCAAAATAGGATCCTGAAAGGGAGCAAAATTTGTAAACCAGGAGGTGTTGAAGGTAACTTTTCACAACCCAAGAAGGAAATTAAAAATTAAGCCAATGCGGTTCCGCTTGTAAACTGATCAAAAGAGCTAATTTACCTGCCGCGTTGGCAAATGTCAACTGCTGTTCTGGATCTTCATCGTCATTTGGTCGAAGGTTTGCTGCCGGCCTTATGAACAATCCAGAAAACCGACTTGCCACCTGGCCCATGTGAGAGCCCTGAAAAACTTCTTTCCAAAAATTGGTGCAAAGGGTCCCTAGGCGATTTTTTAAATTATCAAGCAAGAAGTCCATAGACTGAAACACTCAAAAACTTCCACAAAACAATGAAAATGACAGTACTGAAGCAAACAGTGAAGGTTTCGTGAAGATGGAACCGGTATTGGCAAGACAAAGCGACAATTAACAGGTTTATGAACTACGGTAAATGCGGTTCTGTGTGAATGCACAAACACTCTATTATACGCCTGAATAGACTTCAACATTTCAAAAGTTGTACATAAAGTGTAGAGCAAAGTTAGTGGAATATTACAAAGTACTGTAAAATGCTATGCTTTTTCTTGTAATTTTAATCAAATTAATTTTTGCTTTGCGTCATGGTGTTAATTCCTCTTGTTCTTTTTTCCCAGCTGTTATAAAAAAAACATGGTGGATTCTTTTTCTTACAGTAACATTTTAAGGCGTAAATTAAATTGTGTTGTTGTGTAGTCATTGCATTATGGCCAAATTCGGCGACAACTTCTCTGCACATTCGCATGTTTCCTACATAACTCAATAATTTTTTCTGGTTGCGCTACAAACTAGTAAAAATATTCACATTCTAAGGCGAGGAGTCGCTATACACTTACGGTAGGCGTTTCATGGCGGTGGCCTTTCTGCGGCCCCGAAAAGCAAGCGATGCGACTGCGCCGCTCACGATGGAATCGTTGCCGCAGTGGCGAATCTGGGTTTTCTTGATAGTCGTCCATCACATTTGATGTTAACTAATGAGAAAACTAGGTAACTGTCAAGAAAATCCCATAATTTGTTGTCGCGGGCCGGATTCCTGCTAGAGCGGTGCGGGTCGCGCCGCGTGCTTCCCGGGATCGCGGAAGGGCCGTCGCCATCGACACCCACTGTACTTTTGTCATCTCATCTTCACTGTGCTGGTTTTCTCTCCACCATTGCCTTTTCACATCAAAGTCCTTTCATTTCGTTGTTATTCTGGAGGTGAAATGTGAAGCTTTCGTCTTTTGAAGACTACGAGGCAGACTTACTGCGGATTGTTATTATAAACTTCTTCCTTCATCATAATTCTATAGTATTATATTATTCCATTTTGTGCTAATCACAAGGCATTTTAAGACCTCCAGTGTCCAAAAAACATATGGGTCTGCGCGAACTTTGTACATCGCTCTCAGGGTCGTCGGCTACAGTCTAGCCAGTCCAGTTGTTGTTCTTGTGCGTTCATCCCACTTACCATTAGATACTACAGTCGCGGCTTCGTGGATTGTTGCGCTACGATGACTTTTAGCATCTCCTCACCTGCAAGACGTTCAACTTTTCACATGACTTTCCATATTTTTATAAACATTCTCCATCGTCGTAAAGCACGCATTTGTTGATATCGATAAACAGTGACTAAAAGTCGTTCTTTTCCTGCCCTGTAGATTTCTTCAGTTTTACAGGCCATGCAAAAGTCAATCTCCTTGCTCAGTCGCCAGTTCCGTCCATTCGCTCGCCTTCTTAGCACAACATCCTCACTAAACGCTGAGTTGGAGGTTCAAGAGGCCTCCTCCCATGTTTACCATGTGAAGCTCAACCGACCGGACCGTCGCAACACGTTCACTTTGGAGTTGTGGAAGTCAGTTGTAACATTATCTTGTGTTTTCCTTGTTAGACGTGATTGAAATGGATGTCATCCTAACATCATCTAATACGTAGTGACATGTCTAGGCACTATTCGGCTAGTACCACACCAAACTTTCAAAAAAAAAAAAAAGCCAAAACCTGAACTTCCTGGAGAGGGGAGCTATTTGAGGTCCAGAACACGTAGATCATATCCATTTTGAACTGTAACCCGCATTGCGGGGTTACGGCATGTTTTTGGAAGGTACAGTGGGCGTTGATGGCGGCGGCTCAGAGCTTATTGTCCCGGAGAGGATTTCTGCTCGAGCGACGCGGTCACGTCGCTTGTTTTTCGAGGCCGCAGAAAGGCTACCGTCATTTTCACGGCCTCTCACAGAATCTTCTCAAATGGTGAAAAAAAAAACAATTACCGAGGCCAAAGTCCTATTAATGTCCCTTAACTGTTGAGCGGGTCCGCATTCAAGCTGCCATCGTCGGACCGCAGCGCGAGCGCGCCGCAGGTTCTGCCCGCCTCAGCAATTCTCATCGAGGAATTTCATGGAATGTACTTGTTTTCTTCCCGGAATCTCCAAAAGGTATTTGAACCGGAGAGCTTTAGGGACATGAAGGCCACCTTCGACAAGTTGGCCGACGACCCAAAGTGCCGTGCGATTGTTATTTCTGGAAACGGGAAATCGTTCTGTGCTGGAATTGATCTACAGCATGGCATGGGGGTGAGATCCTGTTACTCGGTGTTGTTTGTTGTGTGGAATATCATTCTAATGCCATTTTTATTCAAGGAACTCGTTGGAATGATGATGAATGATGAAATCGATGTAGGAAGGAAGGGCAGGATGTTACGTAGAATTATAACGACGTGTCAGGATGGCTATACTGCTATTGAGGTAAGTAATATCCTTGTAGAACTCGGTTTATTTTGCTCACATTGAGAGCCTTTCCTCTTCCGTTAGTGTTCTCTCTACCATGGTCGGGTTATAATTTTAGTAGTGCCTGAAGCTGATAGTTATCGTTTATATTTTAGACCTGTCCAAAGCCAGTCATAGCAGCAGTTCACTCCCACTGCATTGGTGCAGGTGTGGATCTGATCACAGCTTGTGATATTCGATATGCTAGTAGTGATGCTGTGTTCAATATCAAGGTGAGCCCTATGGACATCGCCAGGTTTACTGAGTTGAATTTTCTGAAGCAACGACAGGCTTCTCTTCCAGGACTTTATGTTATATCATATTTTAGGAGGTTGACATTGGCATGGCAGCAGACGTTGGGACGTTAAACCGCATTCAAAAGATCGTCGGAAACGACAGTTGGACGCGTGAAATCGCCTTCACATCAAGGGACGTCTGTGCCGATGAGGCTTTGAAGTTCGGTACGTGACTTTATAGCCAGTGGCGTCGTGTTCGGCATTTTACATGAGAGCATCGACTCCTAGCTGCGCTTCTGAAGGATATGAGACCTTGGAAACGTTAGTATATTCAAGAGCGTAATTTATATCCACTTGTTAGGCAAGCCTTCCAAATGACGCTGCTTGAATGCGGCTGCTGAAGTCAATACTAATTTTATACGAATGCGTTATATGTTAAGGTCTGATTTCTCGTGTTTTCAACTCTGAGAAAGAAGTTGTTGAGGAAGCGCTTCATCTTGCGAGAACTATAGCAGAGAAAAGTCCGATCGCTGTCCAATGCACTAAGGAGGTTGATTTTTCAGAATACATACCTTATCTGGCCAAGATTCCGTAATCGCATCGTCGGATTTAGGTTCTCAATCATGCACGCAACCACACCATTCTTGAGTCTCTGGACTTCGTGAAGACATGGAACATGAGTCAGTTGCAGTCCGCGGATCTTCGAAATGGGGCAATGGCTGCGATGGCTAAGCAGAAACCAGTGTACGAGGATGTGTAATCATTTACCTTCCAAACCACCTCGTCTATATCTTTTCAAATTCGTTTAAAAGTGAGTGGCTTATTATGATGAGTTATTGTTGACAGGAAATTTCCCTATCTCCTTGTTCGTTTGGATAGGCCACTCATTTTTCATGAGAACCTCCAATCCAACCGTCTGCGATCCCTTTGCTTGCCCCATTTCTTTTGAGGTATCTCTTTCCTACCGCAGAATTGCGCCCACCATCCTAGTTGTTTACTTATTCGTCTCAGCTCCTTTTTCACTAGCTTATTCTTCGGAAATTTCGCAGGTGTTCCTCGTATTTCATTACATTTTTGAGATGCTTCTTGAATTTAACGCTTCCCCATCATTGATCTATTCAGTCTCACATCACTTCCTCGTTGCCATTTATTCTTTACTATGCACAAGGCTTCATACTTCACGCGTACCAGAAATACGACATAGTTCCTGATTCTTTCCGCCTATCTTTACCTATCTTAATCCCGTTTTCGTTGATGCGCTGCGCTTGCCACCATAACCATCCAACGCTCCTCAACCACAACTTCGCAACGATCGCATACGCAAGTCCGCAACGCCTGTTTACGCAACCCCGCAACGCCCGTAAGCGCAACTCCGCAACGATCGCATACGCAACTCCGCAACGATCGCATTCGCAACGCTCGCACACACAATTCCGCAACGCTCGCACACGCAATTCCGCAGCGCTCATATACGCGGTTCCGAGACGCTCGCGAACGCAATTCCGCAACGTTCGCATACGTGTTAATTCTACCAACATTGCACTACACTCTTCATCAAAAATACGCTTTGTTGATTGGTGTTACGTTTGATATGTTACTGTTGTTATGTTCGAACTACGTTTTGTACGTATCCGCCTGCGCTGCATACGCCTGTGCTAATAATTTGCATCCAAATTCAACGCCTTCTTTATATTAAGCCCTATGCTAGACCTTTTCCTCTGCGCTTTTTTGAAGACCATCTGCGCTTTTTTGGTTTTGCTACGCATTATGCCCACCTGCTCACGGCTTCGTTTCATTTGTCCTGTTCTCATTGATCAGTTTTATTCGCGTAAGCTCAATCGTACGTATTAACTCATCTTTCTGGAACTTTTATATGAGTTGCACTTTTATTTGTAAATGACCCTTATTAGTTCACATCAACCACCCCTGGCGCTCACCATTCATTTCACTTTCTTCCATTCTTTCTGCCTTTCACACCTTTGCGTTTTTTTCTCCCTTGTCTCGCTAAGGACCATTCAATCTCCTTCCTTCTATAGCTCTCTCACGTTACCAACTCTACCGTATCGTATCGTCCTGATTTTTTGTACCAGTTTCGGGTTCTATTGTGAATATTCGACGATTGCTCACTGCTTGTCTTGTCACTGGTCAGATTTATGTTTCAATTTGCATACTGTGTTGGAAATAGGTGTTCAAAGACATATAGCTGTGTTTCTCGACCTTTGCCTGGCTTACTCATGATCGTTTGACACGTTCCAGTTATTGTACATGATGAGATGTTCAGTTGTAATAGTTTTACATTGTTCCTATTTTCGTGAAATTAAAGTATTTCTTTGAACTATAGTGATGATCAGGTGATGCCGGTTCTTTCCGGAATATTTTGTAATGGTATCTTCTTCTTTGGTCCAAACTGATTGCTGTGATTTATGAAGAGGCAACACTTGGTGCTACTCCAGTTCTTCCAGCTGCAAGATGTTTAATTCTGGGTGGGTTCGTTTAAATATTTAATCTTCGATTTTTTTTATTCGTTTCTCATTGGTCACTGAAGTGGCTAGGCAATGAAGAGTACTATTGTGAGATCATTTGGTCGCTGGTTTACTAGTTGGTCATGAATGTCTCGGGACAGATCGTTACCACGACGTTGAATGTATCCCCCAATAACGAATGAGATGGTGTGGACAACAATGAGGCGGGACAGGCCGGGTCATGTTTCTGTGATTGGCCGATTCAGGGAAGTGAAAAATCAAAGAACCAGGAAATGACCCCTTTTGCCTCATTATGGCCCACATCCCGACTGAGAGTATTGCGGAGCTCACCTGTTGGCGGTGAAATTTCTTCACGAAGTTTGTAAGTGGAAAATTCAATGCTCTTATTGTCTCTCGAGCAACACGGAACCATTTGGGTAACTTTGGCATGCAACAGGGACTAGAGGGTTGTTAATGGCACTCCTTTGGCTCACCTGTAGAATAGCAGGGCCATATGTGATGCAGGCAATGCCTGTGGAGAGCAAATCTAATGCACTTCTGCTCCAGAGACGCCTTTTTAGTCCATCATATGAGAAGCAGCACATTTTCAGTTTAAATTAATGTGGATCTTTCATATACGCAACTTTGTAACCCCTATTAGGTGCTTTTGTTTGCGTTGAAACACTGAAAAATAACAATAAATAACATTGAATAACATTGCAAAAGGTAGCAGTCCACTGTTTTGCGTCTTATCAGTCCGAACTACGCGGAAACAGTGTAGTCTGTGTATGATGCGGCGTTTCCCAACAGCATGCAGCGTTATCACGGTTGATTAGACGTTGACTTGCTCTCGTCTCAACTGTTGCTTTCTGTTTGACAATGAATGACAGTCCGCCAACTGGTCGAGGGTATGTTAAGGGCGCTCCATTTCCAATTTGGTCGATCTACTGCTGAATATTTTGTTATTTATTCAATTTTCGTTCAATTTCGCTATGTTATACTGTTTAGCAAGTTCTTTGGTCGTACCGTTGTGATCACTGGGGCCTCACGAGGTATTGGTAAAGAGATTGCGCTGAAACTTGCCAAGGTGAGTGTTACTTCTTGGATTGGGAATGTAACGATTCACCATCTGCTAGATTTTCGAAGCACACTACTATTTTTTGATGTACGACCTAATATTTAGGATGGTGCAAACATTGTAGTTGCGGCAAAGACTGCAACAGCTCATCCAAAACTGCCTGGAACGATCTACACAGCAGCTGAAGAGATCGAGAAGGTGGGAATCAGAAATCTTCTATCGACCTTTCATTCCTTTATTGCTTTGAGTTTTCTATGCATTTGTGGCTGTTTGATTTTCGATTCTGAACCTCTGAAATTCTTCGGCAACTTTGAATACTCACAGGTTTTCCCTTCTTCACAATGTTAGAGCCACTTTGATCGCTCTATTTCGTGTGATCTCATGAAAATGAGTTATATGGAGGTGAATGGGTAGCAATCGCGAATTCCCGTAAACTTGACCTCGATTTTGTCAGTGGGAATATATCGTCTTGCAGAAAAGGAGTCCTTTTGGTCTACTTCATCCCCGTTCTTCGCCTAGGGGCAGGAAAGAAACGGATTTACTTTCTCTCAGTTTCTTTTTCTTCCTGACCTCTTTACCTTCAATGCTTATTTATTTCTATGTTTCGGCTTGAAAAGTGCGTTTTTTTTCAGTATGGGGCGTGTCACATCGAAACTGATAAGCACATTTCCACTTTTCATCACCAAAAAATTCGGTGAATACATATTCTCCTACAGTCGTGCCATTTCGAGAGTGCGTTGTCCGTGGCAGCGGCTCTGCTGGCGCTGGAGCATTCAGCATGCTCGGTCAAACAGTTGACGGTTGATCCGGAGAGTTTGATCATCTGTTTACTTGCTTAGTTGTTCTAAGACCTACGAGAGAACAGCTTAAGTGGAAACAACCGATAAAACTTACCGAAGACAGCGGATTGATCGTGAGTCAGCTGTTTGACCGACCGCACTGCGTGCCCCGATACCAGCAGAGCCACTGTCACGGACAACGCACTCTCGAAACGACTTGACTGTGCGTTCTGTCTGTAATGCACATCAGAGAAACGACAGGTACTTGTAAGGTAGCCCCAATGAGAAAATGAGAATTTTTAATCCTTCAAACCTGTTTTACATTGATCTCTTGCGTTCTAGGCTGGAGGAAAAGCCCTACCATGTGTTGTCGATGTACGAGATGAGGAATCGGTAAAGGCAGCTGTAGAGTCGGCGGTGAAGAAGTTTGGAGGAATAGACATTCTCATCAATAATGCATCGGCTATCAGTCTTACCAACACCGAAGATACTCCGATGAAACGCTATGATCTAATGCATTCGATCAATACTAGGGGAACATTCCTCATGTGTGTTTTCGCCAGCTATCAGAGGCTCATGAATGGTTGCATTCCTGCATCTTACGGTTTCAGGTCGAAAACGTGTCTGCCTTATCTCAAACAAGGAAAGAACGCGCACATTTTGAACATTTCACCGCCTCTTCTGATGGAGCCAAGATGGTTCTCAAACCATGTGGCGTACACAATGGCAAAGTATGGAATGTCCATGTGTGTTCTTGGAATGCATGAAGAGTTTCGACCATATGGAATTGCTGTCAATGCCTTGTGGCCGTTAACAGGTAGGGTTCTTTGGAAGTTGGGATAACATATGGTGGTAAAGTAATTGTGGTTGAAGTCCCAGCCTTATGTTAGCCAAAATCTTCTACCCAAGGCGGTTACCTTTCTCCAGTACCTCTCGAGTAAAAAAACAAACGGCAAAAACGGTGCTCGACTGTTACTGAGGGTCAGCCGATAAATTACGATTGCAGCCATCTGGACATCGGCCATGGAAATGCTCAGTGATGGTTCGGGTGAATCAGGATCTAGAAAGGTATCACATGTCTTTGTGTATTTGTCACTATTTCATAAGAAACTTCCGAGCTAAGAGATTTCTCCTTCGAATGTATTTCATCGTTGTCTCATTACCATCATTTTGTTGTTTCTTAAAGGCGCCGTCCCACCTCAGAATCGTTTGTGAGGTTTTCGCATTAGAAGAATCTACAGTGAAAGCTGATGAGAATGATATATGTGGTTCCGTTCAAAACTCCCGGAAAAATCTGTTCTTGATCACTTATTCTGAAGGAGCCAGTGGGCGGAGTCGGGGGCGGGACAAGAACTCCGTCTTATTAATTCATTCCAGGGAGCGCACCATCTGAGGAGAATCCTACATATTGAAAGAGTTAATCTTCCATTTCCTAACAGTATAGATATTGCGCTTCATTCGTGGAGAGCCAGCAAGGAAACCCTGTAATCCCTAACCAGTGGAAGGAGCCAAGGCGGGATTACAGGGTTTTCGCATTATATGCTCCCTCGCCTACCCCACTCAGAGCGCACTTTCTGTCCTATTAGGAAGTGGATGAGGAACTCTATCGATTTGTAGGATTTTCCTCATATGGTGCGCCCCCGCACATGAACCAATCAGGAACCTTGGCCCCACCCCCTACTCCGCCTACTCGCTCCATCATAACGGGTGGTCAAAAACGCGGTTTTTCGGCAGTCTTGAGCGGAATTACATATGCCATTCTGATCAGCAGTCACTGGTGATTCTTTTATACGAAAATCTCTGAAGTGGTTCCGAGGTGGGACTGTGCCTTTAATTCTCAACATTTGGTGAATTTATTCCTTTTCGCCCATATTTGTAATCGCAGTTATAAGTTAAGCCATCGGTCGGATGAGTAGGAATCTTACTCATGGGTTTTTACCTCCTTACCTGCGTTTAAAATTTTATGCTTCCACCGTTACTTTGTTCCAGACACCTCCTAATGAGCAAAAAAAAAACATGGATCGAAGTGCAATCCATTGATTTAGGCTGATATTATGGCAGATGCTGCCTACGCGATGCTGTCTAAGAATAGCCGTGAGTACACAGGGAACTTTGCAATTGACGAAGAAGTCCTACGAGCCGAAGGAGTTAGAGATTTCAAGAAATACGCTGTTAATCCCGGTAGGGAAGCAACTCCTCTGGTTTTCAAGTTAAGTTGTTAGAATGTTGTTGGGGTTCCAGATGCACCGTTAACGGCCGATTTCTTCATTCCGAATATCGAGAACTACCCAGAGACGTTTTTGCAGTCACCTGAGCGGCAGAAGAGTATCAGCAGTCTGAAGCAGGTTGACAGGAGGCGCTAATTAACTTTTCCACATTATTTATTAGATGCACTCATGTGAAGGTACTTCAGGCGGCTGTTGAGGAGGACATTAGTAATGTATTGGCCAACATGAAGAAGCTAGTCTCAAAGGAGTTCGTTGAAAAGATGGCTGCCGTGTACGAGTTTACACTGACTGGTAGGCGTAACTTTTCCGCTCTGCTGTTGGTTTTTTGGATTCTTTTAATTGCTTTTGTGGTATTTTCTAGGAGACAAAGAGCGAAAGATTACCCTTGATCTTAAAAATGGAAGCGGATCGGTGACCGAGAGTGGTGACGACAAGGCTGATGTCAAGTAAGTGTTGCTTGGATGTAACAGTCGGTGACAAGTTAGTAGAGATGTGGTGCAGACGGCTGCATAGCACTGCAGACCAAGCTCTCCGGAAGAACTTGACCTAATGCTGTTTTTGGGTCAACTAAACTTGGAATAAGTCCTGAGTCAAACCTCTAATGAGAGCTATTGACAACTGGAGCTCTCCTATCATGTGCAGTTTGTGACCCTGATCTCGAACTTGTTTTCCTCATCCGCTCCGGCGTCTTCTGGGAAGAGTCATGTGGCATGATTCCGGTTTGTCCAAAGTGGCTAAATTTTTTGGGAGGATATATCCAGGTAGCCAGATTTGGTTGTTCTGGACAATTTTGAATCATGCTACGTTATTATTCAAACGTCGTAGGTGATAAGACAATCCGGTTCACCATGTGCAACGTGACACTTTGATTGTCTGCGCATCCACACATTTCAATGGGCTGCGTGACAAGAGGTACGCTGCATGGCTGTGATTGGTCGATTCATGTGCGCGTCGCGGCTGTAGCCCTTCAACGGTGCGAGCAGCGCTGGGGAGGATTAGACAAGTTTTCTAAGGTTGAGTGGGAGAGACGAGTGCTATCGGGGGCGACGAACTGTAAGGAGGTGGCCACCTAAGTCACTCAGTGTGTCCAGATTGAAGGACTAACCTAAACTCAAGGAGCATACGCGTGCGGTGCGGCGCGGTCGCGTCGCGGCATATGTCTTAACAACCTCCCATTCCAATGATATCACTGTCCTCGCTCTTGTGCGATCATCATGGTCTTTGTTTTAACCTCTCCAAACAGGTGGGTAGAAACCTACTGGACTGGAGGTTCTCATTCTGGACGGTCGCAGACAAGAGGCGGGACCGCGGCGCGGGCACTCTGGTTGCCTGCTGTATCGAATCAGCGGGCATGCTGGGCAGAGACACAGAGGAAATCGATACGTCGTCATTTTCCGCTGCCTTTGGAGATACAAGAGACCATCCCGTAGAAATTCTCAAAAGTTTTGTTTAACGATTTAATGGTAAAGCTTTTTATAGGTTCACTTTGGCAAATACGGACTTTGCACCGCTCTTCACCGGAAAGATAACGCCGACAAACGCTTTCATGGCTAAAAAGCTGAAAATCACAGGTGATATGATGAAGGCAATGAAACTGGAAGGTCTACTGAAGAAGTTGAACAAGAGCAAACTGTAAATACAAGACTTACTCTAATTATACAGGTTTTATTGATCGATTGATTTATTAGCTATCGAATTGACTAACCTCATTGCGACCTACATATTCTACCTTCTGGCACAATTACTTGTTTATCTGTATAGGCACTTTTATCACATTGATGTAATGATTTTTACAGCGATGTCTTGTTTTACGTGTACTCCACTAGTAAGCCTTTTATCTGTTTGTACTGATTGCTACAGCTGAAACATTGCCAAGTTGAGATACCCGTTTTAATTTTTGGATTTGATGGATTTTATTTATTTCTAGCTGTGCCGCTCATAAATTATTATTGTAACCATATGGTTCGTTTTTTAAAGTCTGATGCTTCGAGTCAGAATCAACTAGCCTGTCTCCAGTATTCTGGATACAAACAGGGATAAGAAGGTTTTTCTAGGGTGAAAAATAGGTTGAAGCGTTCTTGTGCGATTGCGGACGCTGGTAAGGCCATTCTCGTAATTGCACATTTGTCTCAGCTACAAAATTTACATAATTTCATTCATATATTCAACGCGTTCAAGCGTTCTCAGTGGGTGTGGTGAACAATAGAGGGCGGCGTAATTACAGACGTCAACCGCAGCATTATGATTCCATCTCTCCCTCCCTCTCTCCCTCCTTCCCCCCTCTTCCTCTCCCTCTCCCTTCCTTCCTGTTAGCACATGGAGCCCCACGCTAATTCATCTACCCGATTCTAAGCTTGTGGACCTTGTAGACTATTTAGCAGACTTTAAGTATATCTTGTAAACGTCTTAGACAAGTCTTCGGACCATATAGGCCTCATTTCGAATTAAACTGCATGACTTAGTGCACTTTCCAGATCGCTGAGCATATTTACAAGTGCTGATTTAACAACACACATGTGACATTCTTGATGTTCTGACTTTCCTACTAAAATCTTACCTTATTCATTTACCATTTATTTTTGAAAAAGTGATCGCTTCGTAGGAAAAATCAAATATTTTGTGCGAATTTCCAAAAAAAAAATCATTATGTCTATCCACCTGCTCCGATGAACACATGTTTTACGACCACAAAAATGAAACGGTCACTGCTTCTGGGCCGCACACAATTTACTTTATTCAGTCGGATAAACGCGTATCAGCGGATATGTTAAATTGGATTCGAGGATCTGCTATTCAATAAAAAACACCGTGAATATGTGCATCCCCTCGTTTCACTGTAGGTTATCTTTATCCGGTCGATTTTCACTTGATAACGATCCATGATCTACACCATCTTTACAGGGCATTCGCCGTGGAGTGGAAGCTGCGTCGCATATACGCGCGCGAGCTGATCCATTCCAACCCTGCCAAAAACCAATCCCACGTAGCCTTTCAACCAATGATAGAACGGTTGGAATGGATCAGCTCGCGCTCGTATATGCGACGCAACTTCTACTCCGGGGCGAATCCCCTTTACTTCATGCTGCCCCTCATGGACACACCACACTTGCGCTAAGAAATGAGCATGTGGATGAATGAGCTATTTTGGATAGCGAACTGGATAAATATCAATCGGAATGGGTAAGTACCCGATCAATCGGAATGGGTAAGTACCCGCTGTGCCTTTCCCCCGCGGCTTAATATGTAGGATACATGTCCTGAAATGGATGATCGACCAAGTTCCCTGTAATGTGATGAAATAATCCTCGAAGTGAAGGGAAAACAAAATTTGTAGTTGCTCACGGAATCCTGCAAAAGCAAGGCGTAGTTATTCATTTGCGGGGCTTGTTAACAAGCACTGTTGAGTAAAGCTGCGGAATTACTGTTTACAGTGTCGTGAGTATACCTTCTCAGCGTTTCCCTTCACAAACAGCCACGATTGTGTGAATGTATTCAGGAGAAAATCCTGCAGATACGTTTCGTAATAGGACCGTGTTGCTCACTATAACTTGTTTCGTTTATTCGCCTTTGAATGTACTCTTGTTGCTCCATTCACAGTATGTAGGAATAGTTCCGCGAAAAATGGAGTTTACGTAACTAAGATTAGGGTAGTAGACGTGAAAACTGAAGCATCAGCAAAAGCTGAGTGGTTCGAGATTCATTGAACTAAAAGAGCAGCACGTGGTTCCTTCTTATGAATCTTTGTTAACTCAAGTGCGTTTTCAATCGTTCACCTGCCTACTTGGACTACTCACGACAGTACATGTTTTTGTTCTACCGTTTTGATACAGAATAAATAAGTAAAGGGACAAGGAATAAGCATATGTAACATTTCATACGATAAAGCTGCCCTTTCTTGGCACATCAAGGATGCTGGAATATTTTTATTAATCGATTCTATTTCGAACTATCTTACAGCTCAACGTTTTAACGGCGAAGAACATCTGGACATATGTAATTGCTCGTATGACAGGTGCTATGAACGGCTGGCACTTTGGTTTTCAGTCTTAGATGACTCTCGCATGACGCGGGAACCAAGAAGCGAACATAGGATTACTACAGTGGTTACACTTGCGTTCATTAGTGTTTGGGATTTCGGTACAGCTCTCGTTTTATACTGTCATTTATTTTACAATTAATTACGTATTTACTCACGAGTCCATGTGCAGCAATTTCACTTCTCATTGTCAGAGAAAAAGGTAATCCCATGACGAGATTACTATGAATTCGCTGCTCTATGTAACTGCATCTTTTCTCTGCATCGCTGTTGTTCGTTGTTGCAATTGTTGTTGTTGGTGTTGTTATTGATATTGTGAATGTTGTTATAGCTGCTGCTTTTGTTATTGTTCTTGTTGTCAGTGTTGTTGTTGCTACTATTCTGGCCGTTGTTCTTGTTGCCACCGTTGTTGTTGTTGTTGTGGTTTTAGTTGCTGGTGCTTTTGCTACTTTTGCTGCTGTTGCTTTTCTGTCGTTTGTTACTTTCGCGGTTACTGCTGTTGTGGTTGCCGCTGTTGTTGCTGTTGTTGTTACTGTTACTACTTCCTGGCTGCGCCTCCATGTTCGGAATTCCAGCACTTCTACCATATGATCCGCTGTGCTTTCGTCATTGCTATTTCGCAGCAACGAATAGGGCGTGTCCGTGCCACCCGAGGCACAACATCCGCGTTTCTACTAATTTGCTTTCCATTAATGTACTTTACCTACATTCCTCACGAGAGGCCACCCGGATATTGACAGTTGAGCCTAGCTGTGCACCACTTTCACTTCTAATCCTTGGGAGTTTCCTTCGATTATCCTGGCTTGTCATCATAATATATTATTAATATTGAATTTATTAGTTGCATTCATTAGTTTATCAGTTATTACATGAAAGCAAATTTGGATAAGTGATATTGGAATTCACTAATTAAAGCTGGGAAGGATGAAAGGAATACAAGGAATAGGAAAAGATACAGTCTTCGCTATGCTGCCACTGTGAGCGGTCGGCCAATCATATTTCAGCTTCCAAGAAATACCACGCGTGTGGAGAGAAGACTCCGACCCAACACGACGTCGGCTGGTGCGGGTCATATGCCCATTCATTCAGCAGGATGAATATCGTGTTTACCGTTAGCTCACTCTAACTTTCAGTGTTCTTAGCTGCGGTGAAGCTTGTTTGATGAACATAAACCCTGGTGCATTCGTCTGTGACAAGAACATGTGTGAAACCTGGTGGATTTCAATGAAGACTTCGAGAAAAGATGACTGGACGACATGAAGCTGGTCTAAGGTAGAGCTCAGCACATCACATCAAAGTGGGCAAGACTGAAGAATGAGGATACTGGCGAGCTGCTGAACTCTTCGCAGACAAAGCTCGATCTGAATCGTGCCGTTGCAATGTAGAGATCTGATAAAGATGAAGATAAAAGATAAAGGAAAAGGGCAGGTATCTTGAAAGGAGTTTCCAAAGGTCCTAATTGTAAGGAGTATTTTTTCCACTTCAATCTACGAACCCAATTCTGACATCTGCGCTTGACCAGAGAGAGTGTAGTGCTTTTCACTGCGACCAAGTCCAAAGGAAATATGAATTTCCGGTGAAGTATGTGATTCTCGTAATAAATGTTCCAAGAACCATTTTGGTATTCTCATCTGTTCCATATTTCCCTCTCTTTTCTCTTTTTTGTGGTATTGATTTCTGAGGGTTCATCGCTTCTGTGATTGGCTGTTTCATTGCCGAACGATCAATTATTGATCACACACTCACAATTATTTGCATGTAACAAAACTCTAGAATGTATTTTTGGAAGAACTCTTTGACTTCGAAGAAATCACTCCTACTATGCTGTTAATCTCATAGAACTCAACGATCTCCGTTCAATCGCAGACAGTCCTACTAGCGTACAGTATCCCCTGCCGTTACTGTAAGAGCCTAACTTGTTTATGCTTGCTGAGGCTAGGCTTCGTGTTGTGAACGTGTGATTACACGCTCTTTCCCGTTCATACAAGTTGACATCGATTTTTGTAGATCAAGTCGGTGTTTGCTGGTCACATGGTTTGACTATACTACGAGCAAGGTATAGATTTCAAAATATGGATTCCAACCCAACAATGACTCTGTACCTAAAACGTCGCAGTTATTGATTAGATACGCTATCGATTAGCGAAGCCAGATATTGATCGACAGCAGATGAGAAGAAATTTTCCTCTCCCCTACCCTTGTATCCACTTCCGTTAGGATGTTTTTCTGGAGCACCTCTGCGACAACTTGAATATCTATCGGCGTCGGTCACGCATTTGCCAAGTAATTGAATATTCCTCTCGTCGAGAAATGGTGTTCTCTGGTGCATTGTCGGATGAAAAACAGTATTAGAGTAGAAATGGAGTGGACGTGGCTAGGCTATATCAGATTGTACCCACTAGAAATGTTTTTAGTCAACAACTAACTCAGTTGTAGTGTAACCCAGATATTATTGACGAATGACTCGCTCGGTACATATCAAGCGAGTAATCGATTTATTGATCCATTTTTGATGCATGATGCCCACTGGACCGAAGATGTGGCGTTTTTTGACTTCGTGCAAATCAGATGGAAATTCAAATTTCCCGCCGACCAGTGTGATTTTTGAACGTCGCAGTCGTAAAGTGGCTACTGATTGAAGGCAAACTCGACCAAGCGCTGGCCCGGCTGACGAACAGCGAATTGATCTAATTAGCTGCCCCGGCAATTCTTCGTGGGACCCGTCAAGTAGATCAAACAAAACCTGCGGATGTTTGCTCTATACAAAGTAACAGAAGCTTGAAAAATGCTCTAGAGAATATTCGTCTCCTTCTGTTGTTCCTCTTACTCTCACACGCTACTTGGATTAGGTGGTGTAGTGTTAATGGTGGGCGGGGCTCTGAGTAAACAGCTAGCAGAAGCCCCTCCTCCTTGGCGTCTTTTCAGCAACAAGGCTTGTTTCATGAATTTCCTTGCAGTTGCCTTGAGTACAGTAACTTCTTGCATTGTTTTTATGACCTATCTATGTTGCTAGTAGAGGGCAAAATCAGTTACAAAGTTGTCCAGCAGTCCTCTGCTACACCACCCAAAAAATTAAGAGTACATTTGCTTCCGTAATCAATCATCTGCGTTGTATCCGGACGCATGGCGACGTTGCCGCGTTGCGGTTTCCGCACGGTTCTGACACGTCCTGACATGAACCACACTATTCCTAATATGTCATGCCTTAACGTGTTCCTCAAATGTCATCCAACGGTAAGGCATGTCAGGACATGTAAGAACCGTAGCGGGTCGGCTCCGCGGTTTTCAATTAATGCACCATGGGTGCGGGAAGATAATATTGACTATATTTTTTCAAGGGCTTTACACATGACCTCCGTATTTGTGGATCCGGTAAAATTGCGGGAAGATGATTTTGGTTAAAAAATCTGCAAAAAAAATCACTTACATGGCCATCTGGAGTGGCAACTGTCAAGTAGTCTTGCAATGGCCTCAAAGGCTCAATGCCTAGCGTCGTTCCTTCTCAAAACGTTGACGTTCTGAGTTTTAACTTCCTGGTTCGTCGCTTTATCCTAGAGGCTCTTAAAAATGCATTCGCTTGCTACGTTTGTTTTTCCCCGAGCTATGCATGGCTACTCTGTCGAAGGGAAGGTGATTCACTATGCATGTATCGATTGGTGTTTTTTCATGATATTAATTAGAAAACGAAAGTAAACCGGTGACAATGTGTAACAGCTGAAAAAAGGGTTCTTGCGGAGAACATGAACTTTCTATAGGGAAAGAAAGAATCGTGTAAGGAGTCATTTTTAATTTGTTTTTAGCTATCTACACTCACTACGATTACTTAACTGTAATTACAGAATATCAACACTGCAAATACAATACTGCTCCTAATCTTTGCAAAAAGGACGCGCCCGACGCGTTTTTGCGTCGCAAGCGTCGCACGCGCATAACTCGCTCCAGAATGGAGCTTTTGCGATTCTGAAGACAGATTCTTATTCAGCGCATCGTGGCGAAACTATTCATACCCCGCATCACCGTATTTGGTTTTCGAAAACTTTTCAGCTACTTGTAGGAGTTGCTGAGACACTCAGAAAATAAAACATCGGATCTCTCGATACAGCAACTCCTACAATTAGCTGAGAAATTTTTGGGAACCAAATACGGTGATGCGGGGTATGAGTAGCTTCGCCACAACGCGCTAAATAAGACTCTCTCTTCGGAATCGCAAAAGCTCCATTCTGGAGCGAGTTATGCGCGTGCGACGCTTGCGACGCAAAAACGCGTCGGGCGCGTCCTTTTTGCAAAGATTAGGAGCAGTATGGTATATTATAGAACACTTTCTCGAATATTATAGAACACTTTCTCGACGTTGAAGATCAAAATATTTTGCCTTCGCATCTGATGGACCCCCCTGCCCTTCTACCCTTTTTTCTTTCTTTATCTGCTCAGTGTTGGGCTGAGACCTTGAGGAAGGGAGGGACGGTGGAGGTGAGAGTGGGTCAGAAAGGAACAAAACCCGTGATTGAGGTGTGAGTGCAATTCCCAGGGCTATGATTCATGAACACAAAACTATATAGGTGAAACAAGGTTAGCAAACCAATTTTCGCGTCCTCCGTCTCCTAACTTTCGATAGTCTATAGGATATGGAGCCTCTCGCTCTTGCCGTCGTTGGCTTTCATGGTTAGCGCTTCATGAATTCCAGCCCAAAAGGTTATGGTTACCGATGGCATCGTGATTACTGTGATCCAATACGAATCGCCACCCTATCCTTGCCTACCCGCCGCCGCCCTTCTCCCAGCCCTATTTTTGTTTTGCTGGGCAATACTTATGCGTCAGTAAATTCTCAGAATTCTTTCAAGGCTGTTCGTTCCTTTCATTTGTTCTCACGCACGCCATTCGTTCGGGTTATTTTAGTGAGATTGTGGTATATTCACATATCGTGGTATATTCACATCATTATCATGACAGTATTAATAGCCCAAGAAAGCCTCGCACGCTGCTTGTGAATGGACTAACCTACTTATCAGATCTTCAACTAAAGAAGCATTTTCTTTTGTATTGGCTGGAGGAGAGCCCGTATCCATAGTATACTTTATCCACCTGGATAAGCATATTCTGGCGGATAAATTGGTGTGGGTTGGATAATCTGCTATTCAATCCTTGGGTAGAGAAATCAACTCTTTCCACTACAGAGTATCTCTGTCCGCTTGATAGCCGTTTGGTGCAAATCGATAATTGCGTGGATGGATATCTTTTAAATTTTTTTGAATTTGTAATTGAAATAATCGACACCAGTTATCAGCATCATTTTTTGCCAATATCCTTGGATTTCATGGTAATTTATGGTGACGAGGGTACATTGGTTTCGGTAGCTCGGTGGTTAGTGAATTCTGACGGCTTGAAGGCTTCTGAAGGATCGCCAGTCAATGACAATGAGTTAGGTCAACTCATACATGCTGTTCTTATTTTGCAAATTTTCCACATTTGGAACTTCTCTCAACCTCTAACTTTCCAACTTCTGCTCCTGCGCCATGCTTCCACCCATCCCTCATCATTTCCAGGAAGAGCAAGAGAAAATCCAAGATTTTATGTATCCCACCTTGTCAAATCCTGATGTAGTTGGAGCAACAAATCCTTAGGTTGACAGGCTTGCATCCATTTAGAGGTGCCGTTCTTACTACAGCATCATTCAGAGGACATCACAGGGCTCCAGAATAGTTTCATGGACCTCCCCGACCTCGTTTTGAGAAGGAAGATTATTATGCTTCCTATATATTCAGAAAAAAATTAGTAAGTAGTTATTTCCCTCACTGGGACTTTCGCCCTAGAGAAGAATTTTGACGAACTAATAAAAAGTCGGCTAGTGCATGTGGTATTCCGCAATCTATTGCTTGGAATTGAATCATGACGTTGACGCGCTGTCCTGATCTAATTCCCGGCAACAAACCACTTCGCGATTACTCCACTTGTAGTGTAATCGACACATGGTCATAATAATTTTTCCAGCAGGCGGCAGATTGCCTCGACGAGTGAAGAATGCATTCACTTCTTGAAGAGCTAGAAAATAAGCAGTGAACGACTATGATGCTCCTAGGATCACCTGACTTGGTGGGGAGGGGACGTGGAGGGCTTCTTGATGTTGTTTTCGGATCTCGGATGGGACCCTTCCTCTGCTAGCCATTCTCTAGCAAGTGGGGCGTACAATTGGAGGAAATATTGCAGTGGTGTTTGCGATGTGAATGCTCGCCTTCGTATTGTCGTTTTTATGGTCTGTGGAGGTTTTTCCTCCGGAAAGGAACCTATAATTGCACCATGTGCAGGTCATATTTCCTTTGCTGCAGGGCGATAGTGGTAGCTGCAGCAGCAACGTTGTAGACGACTTGCTGTGATGGGCACCTTCGTCTACATTTTTTGGTCCATCCTGCTGGTTACGACAGCTTTACTCAACATTACCAAGAAATTGCTGCTATACTAAAGACCTAATAAAGTGTCAGATATATTCAAATACGAAAAATCGATTTTGAATGAGTTTCTATTGAATTTCATGGATAAGATCCTGAATTTATGACTAAATTAGTTGGGTTACTCGATTTTCCTTCGGTCCTACAATGAACTCCAAATGGCCGTAGACAAAGCGGGGGACCGTGGCGCAGGCACTCTGGCTGTCTGCTGGGCGAAGATACAGAGGAAAAGCGAACGGCTACCTCGTAATTTCCCGCTGCCTCGAGAGGTACAGCAGATAACCAGAGTACCCGCTCTTTGGTCCCGCCCCTTGTCTACGACCGTTCGGAGTTCACTGTAAGTGTAGTAATTACGCAATTTGCACAACTGTCCTAGACTACACCTGTTCAACTTCCGTTGTCGTTGGTTGTTTCTGTTTTGGCTCATTTTTTCTAGAGGTTTTGGTTTTTTTATTCATCTGTCATGGATCGGTTATTATTTGTGCACGCCAAAGTGCGTGATGAATAAATAAAAAAATAAATAAATAAATAAATAAATAAATAAATAAATAAATAAATAAATAAATAAATAAAATAAATAAATAAATAAATAAACCTACTAACTTTCTCATCCACTTGTCCGTGTCGATTTGTCCTCCTTTTCTACCAAACGTTAAAAGTAGGGTAGAGTTATTGATAATTCAATGGGTACTTTTGAGTTCCTTTCACATTTTCTCAATTTTCCATCCACTTTTATCATACCTCTACTCATACACTTTCACTTCCCCGTTTACTTATTCTTTTTTTGGGCCAAAAATCGTTAAAAATGGCCAAATCCACAATGGATGGAAATTTCTGACCATATCATGTTATAATACATTTTTTATAGTCGAATTATATTTTTTGTGGATGAAGTTCCGTAATGCAGCGCAAACCACGCCCACATCACCATTTTTTGCATTTTGCACGTAATTTCTTGCGAATACGTACACGAGCGACTTATATAGCATGATTATCAACATTGGTGTTGAATTTACTGCTATAGTGGTGGGTAACCAATTTATTGCCATTTAACTGCTATGGGATCATTGAGATAACCCATGGTAAACGTGCTAACACCACAGAAATTTAGCCATTATTATCAAGGGCGTCAAAACGTTTACCCTGGGCAATTGTGGTGATACATCCAGGCTATGGAATTAGTCGACAGGGCTACGTAGGCTGTGCTGGATTACGTACATGGATTTGCGTAGGCAGCAACAATGGAAAAACCATGAAATATGAGACAACCCTCTACTTTCGATTATTGCTGGATGAAAAAGGTTATCCACAGAGGCGAGCGATGTCCAGAGCATTTTACTAATTAGGTTGTCCTCTATTGACTCTGCATGTACTCTGTCTCTCCCGTCCCATCTCTGAGAGCTATTAGAGGCGCTGCAGCAACCATTCTTGCTCTAGCTACTTTTTGCGGTTCTAGGCCTTTGCTCAGGAGGTAATCATGTCTTTTGACTTTTTCTCACCACATTGCACATGTGTACCAGGACCCGTATCACAGCAATAAAATTCACAGTTATTGATTTTCGCGTATATGCTGGCCCTTTTCGGAAGCAATTATTAGTCGCGCTTCCAGCATTCCTCCTAATTTTTGCAGGATCCATGGAAAATAGATCCATAGAAAGTAGTACGATCTCTTAATCATGTCCTGTTGGTCTCTCTGAATACACGATTGTTCCACGAAGCTCATTTCTCCCTTGCAGTTCGACACTAAGTTTGAAAAATGATGGGTTTTCTTGCGTAGATCTCTTATCTCTCCTCTCTCTTACCCTCATCCTATCCATTTGTTCTTCCTCACCCATTATTCAACCCTCACTGGCATTCCAGGTAGATTTACTGCTTGGCAAGTGCTTCAGTGCGTTCTTTTCACTTCGGAGTGTGGCCCACTTTTAGTGGATCATCTATGTAACCTTATAGACTTTTCTGTCAGTACTTTGATCTTGTCTGTATTGAAAAGGTTTTCAATCGGATAGATTTTTTACTCTGCAGAGTGCACCAGTAGTTTTCTCTCTTTTTTAAGATGTTTTCTGTTCCCAGATTTACGAGAAAAATGATGAAGGCACAAGAATCTTCAGTGAACTCCAAACGACCGTTGGCAAGGGGCGGGACCGCGGCGCGGGCACTCTGGTTGTCTGCTGCACTGAGGCAGCAGGCCTGCTCACAGAGACACAGAGGGAAGCGGCCCCCCCCCCCTTGCCTACAACCGTTTGGAGTTTACTGTACGGTGTATTTTCATCATCGACAGGGCTCGCAGGAGACGACGAGAAGGAAGCCTAAAGGGAGCATCCACGATAATTTTCACGAGATTTTCAGCATAGAAGAAGCCAGCCATGTTCCAGTAATTCTATGAAAGCTCCGTTGCTGGACGCCTTCTCCCTATCTCTGGACCTGTAAAGTTGTAGCATGACACGAATCAGCCGTTTTCACCTACAACCACGGAGTTTTCCTACGATAAAGTTGGTTACCCGCACCTAACTCCACCACTCCTAAATCCTAACAGTTTTACTTATCCTTTCCCCCTTCATTCTTGATTTTACCCAGCTGATTACCCAGTTTTTCAACTGGTCACATGCATTATTCGTTTATTCTGTGTATTTGTCACATTTGTTCACTAACAAGATCTTGTTTTTTTCTTCATTCATGTAATGAATCCAAACGGCCGTAGACAAGTGAGGGAATCGCGGCGCGGGCACTCTGGTTGTCTGCTGCAGCTCCCGAGGCAGCGGGAAATCACGACGTGTTGACTTTCCTCTGTGTCTCTGCCCAGCAGGCCCGCTGCCTCGGTGCAGCCGACAACCAGAGTGCCCGTGCCGCGGTCCCGCCCATTGCCTACGACCGTTTGGAGTTCACTGTACGTCTGTGCGGCGTCTAGGTATTTCCTTCCTTTTGTGAGGCAGCATAACTTTACAGGTAATCCTGTAACTTACTATTCTCCACGTTGCTGCTTATCTGTTAGCTTGACGGGGAAATTATGCCCGAAATTCCTTAAAAATGTCCTTCAATTGAAAAATCGATGGAAACGGGGTGGGGGGGTGGGTGCGACCTTCAGGATTTTGGAGTGCATTTTCTGAACTGCTTCTCAACTGGTGAAAAGGCCAGCCGGGGCACTGCTTGATTAAAAAGTAGAGTTACGATAGAAATGAGATATACTATCTCTCAGAGCTATGACCTATTTTATTTTGATCTACACAGCTGTATAAATCGACCATCAAAATGGGCGTGACTTATGTCTACTGTTTTTTTGCTTCAGAATGACGTAAATTTGGCTTTGCTTATTTACTTAAATATGTACTTTTAAGAATCATGGTTAGTATAATTTTTCTCCTCTCTAACGAGTACTCCTGGATAATTTATCCCCCTGGCTAAAAACTTGTTCTCAAATTTCTCCATCCTTCAAGGCTCCTCGTCCTACATGTATTTATGTGGAGTGCTGAAGCACTCGATGATGATGTCATTTCTAGAAATAGAAGGCTGTTTGCTACATATTTATTGACCTTTTCCTAATGGAGTGGCCTAGCAAGTCCACGGTTGCGCAGACTTATTGATAGGAAATTTCTTATGAGGAAGGGTTTTCTGCTGCTTAGTTCTAAGACGTGGAGATGAGGGTGTGGCGAGGGTGGGGACAAACAGGCAAAATAAGGCTCATGTTTTTGCGGGAATGTTATGCATTCATATTTAAATTTATACCTGTGTATATTGTTATTTATTTGATTTCACGCAGCAAGTGGAAGGCGTTGTGCTGCTGGTTTTCCCGATATTTGGCGGGAAAAGTTTGGAAAATTCATTAGCAGGCCATTTTTTTCAAAAGACGGGGTGTATGGCGTTATATCTGAAATGGGCGGCGCGTACGGTCTCTGTGATTGGCTAATTGGGTGAGTTGGCCATTCGCAGACCTTAGCCGCACCGTCCTTTCTGGGTATAACGCTCTACACCCATACGTCCGATACCTTGAGACGTGTCTCAGCCCACCATCACTTTCGATGGTGCCCAGACGGGGAACCTTCACCTATGACGAAGAGGAAAAGATGGGTCCGGGACGCAGTCCCGGACCAAAACAAGGGAACAAAAGTATGCACTGTAATTCGGGCAAAGCAGGTTTACATGGAATGCGCAGTTGTGTCTTAAATTCTCCACACAATACAGTCTAGGAAAAGCTGAAGTTCAAGCATGGCCGGCTTATGCCTTTCGAGAAAAGGTTTTCACAAAATTGCTGTGAATTTGATACAAAATCAGGGTTTAACCGGCAGTATCGCTCGCTACTTAGAAAACCAAGCTTTGCGCAGTTGTCAAACGGGTTACCAATGTCATTGAGGATTAGGTGGTAGTAAGATCACAGAAGTTCAACTGAGAATGGCTGAGAAATGCTGCAAAACGTGAAAACAGGAATATCTTGCTTATTTGAAGGAATTGAATGTTGCGCAGTTGTCAGCTGAATTCTGAATGAAATTCTGAGCAGAATGATATATAATACTAGATACTTTCGTTCACTCCTGACGGTAAACCTAGGGTGAGACAGATGCCCCGTCTGTCTCACCCTCGCGTCTGGCGCCCTCCAATATCGCGTGCTCTCTCGCTAACCCCCCTGAGCTACACGGGGCATTTGTCTCAGGCGGGCTTTTTCAGCCCAGCATAAAAGGAAGTACCAAGTGTTATATACCATTCTACTCGGAATCTCACGGGCTCGGCAGCTGACAACTGCGCAACATCTGGTTTCTCGAACTGAAAGAGATATTCACTGAAAAATGGTTTTCAAAAATGACCCGTTTTCCAGGCCAATTTCAGACGAACTCATTTCCTGTGGTGACCGCTGTATTCAAAGTGACATCAGCAATTGGACAGACAACTGCGCAAGTCACAGTTCCTCAAGATTGGCGAGAAATTTTAAAGGACACAAATCCCCCGTCTAAGTTTAAAAAATTAGATTTCTCCCTGGATTTTCCACGAAATTTGTCGATCTTTGTGTCACCTGGTAGGGAATTCCATGAAGAAGATCGCTGACAACTGCGCAACATACAGTTTTGTGAAATTACCGAAATATCTAGCGAAAATCGAGCTGGAACACTTCCCACGTAATCTGAGTGCTGGTCCCGGCACGAAAGCTGGAGGCCGGCGCAAATCTCAGCTCCGACGTTCCAGCTTTGAACGAACGATCTTTTCTTCATTTTCTGAGCAATATTTTAACAGATTCGGTCGAATCCATCTTTGAAACAGCTTTCACTGTCTAGTATGCGTCATCATTCACTTTGTTGGACCCTATCTTCGCACTATCGAAGCTATGGTTGCGGAACAACCTTCACTTGTCGGCCCAGCCAACCTTCACTTTTTTGACCCCTGTCTCACCACTATCGTACGTATGTCTACACCCCAAAAGACGCACTGATTCAATGAGCCTAGTGTAGGTACAGAACCAGTCGCTGAATCTACGAAAATCATTCTGGACGTGAGCCAACTTGGTGGTACCTACACCTTCTAGCCCGGAATTTGGAACAATTCCATTACGCCAGATTACTGAAATTGACAGTTTGTCTCATGGGAATTCACACCTCTTTCTCAGCGTTTTTCCACTCACTCCAAGCACTCATGAGAAATTAGTTTCACATGGATTAGGATTGGCACGTGAGTGGGAAAAAGTGGTGGGTAAGGCAGGTTGACATGGGAAACTGGCTAACATGGAGAAATAGTGTTGAAGTGTTGGAGGCAGCAGACAACGAATGGGTGTTTCCGACGAGGGTTACATATTACCCGTTGTAGCTTCGACTTTACTGTCTTTTGTTGTTTTCTGATTACTCAGTACACAAATAAATAGATTAATAAACAAACAAAAGGATGAATAAACTCCTACCTAAACAAATCGGTCAAAGACTTCTCAAGGATTGTTTACTTGGGCTTCTATCTGAAGGGTCCGTTCCTGCTTCCTTGTTTATTTGTTTACTTATTCCGGAAATCCAGCATTTCCAGTGAACATGTGTGTTTTTATGTGGTTCTCACCAAGGCCACGCCCACACTCTTAGTCGTCCATATTCGGCGAGGTTTTTCCCGTCGCTGTCGACCCAACCACCACCACTACCACCGGCCGGCTTTCAGCTTTCAGTCATCCATCACTTCACTGCCGCTCCAACTGCGGCGACAACTAGCACAAATAGCCATAAATCAGTTGTCTTAGTTGTTATGCACATATACTACTGTAGTAAGAAGACTTGCTCGACTGGAACATGTCCAAAATGTGTTAGGACGTGTCAGCTCTTGCAATTGTTCTTGCTATGGTTCCTGCGGCGCTATTACTGCACATTTTGCAGTTTTGCTCTAATTTCGTGATTAGTTCATGTCCAGTGCCTTCGAGTAACCCAAGTATATGGGCACCCATTTATGGCAGTTGTCCTTCGAGTTATCGCCTGTTTCATCAGCTGGCAACGTTGCCCAAAATGCTGTTTTTTTTCTGCATCTACCTCCGTCCCTCGATCGATATTTCCCTTCTAGGTAAGCTGGAGCGATGTTTTTGTTGATAAATATGTTCGTGAGATGGACCTAAGTAACTCGACGGCTTTTCCTTCTCGGCACGCCAGCCATATTTGATTATCGGCTACAGTATGCTACTGGACTGCATACTGTAGTTCACAGTCATATTGCTACTGTAGCTTATTGTCACATTTCTGCTGAAGTCCCAGGCGTACTCACCAATAGGATCAAACTAGCACAAAAACTTATCTTCATGCAGCTGAGCACATTAATGCGATGATGTTTTCAAATTGTCGCCGTTTATGATTTTCGATCAATAAATCGATTGATTGCTTTTTTCGGCCTCAACTGTTCAGGTAACTTCTACTGTATTTACGATAGCATTTCTGTGAATTTTCGCTGTAGTCTTTTTTCCAAAAGAACTTTATTTGCACTACACGATTATTCCGCACCAGTGCGCCTTTTTTTACCAACGCCAAGCCACACCCACCTCTTCAGATCCTCTTTTTTGCACCGTTGCTCTATGATCGAGTATCTTTTGATGTGCACTTTGGCTAATTTCTCATCGTAATCGAGAATAATCTTAGTCTTGAGTCTTTGGGGGCCACTGTGCTGGGTACCCAGCTCCCATACAGTTCATCTTCTTCGTGTAGATTTTACGGTATTCTGACAGCAACTACCGGAAGCGATCCATCTTCTAATTGTGTTTTGTTAGAGGGCTCCGTCCCACCTCGAAACCTTTTTTTTTTGAATTTTCCACTTAAAAGGATCTTTAGAACCTGCTCATCACGATGATATATGTGTGTGATTCAGT
>JARK01001396.1:734424-776446 GCA_000688135.1 Ancylostoma ceylanicum | reverse complement strand
GGTGGGCAGGGGGGGTTGCTCTATACTTAGGATCGAAAAGTGAGTGAATCAAATACATTCAAATTCGAAAATTCGTTTTCGACTAAGTTAGATTTTTGGATTTTTGTAAACGAGGAAGAATTGCAAACCTTGAATACTTATAAGAAGGGGTTTATGAGAAGCTTTTCTTCTCGAAATTTTTTAGAATTTTCTGGATCTGGTTCTGATTTAGAAATTAATTTAACCAATTTTTTTTCGACTTTTGATTTTTTTCCGGCTAAGTATAGTTTCCACTTCGTATACTCCCGTGCTGGTCAAATACGTAGCGCATCTCCTATCATGTTAGGATGTGCACGTTCTGGCAATGCAGTACCTTGCTTGAAATGCACCATCTGACAACTTAGGAAGCGCGAGAGCTGCTTGACCCCGCCCAAATGCTCCTCAAAATAAGGGATTCGGAAACGATTTTCCTAGCACTTTTGCACGTAATCAGCCGTACAAATGTGATCAGCTTCTCTCTTCTTATGAATATCTTAGAAGAAATTATGGAATGACGTTTTTAAAACTGGCAAGGGTGGGAAAGGACTCTAATAGGAGGTGCATGTTTAACCTCTTCTTATCATTTCTCGAGGATTGCACTCCTTCGTCTTTTTTGGAAGCCTAAATTTTCGACTTAATTGAGATAGAATTTTTGAGTTCGAATGTATCTGATGGATTATTATATCCTAAATGTGCATATTATTTCACGTTCATCGCTATTTTCTGTCGCATTCATCGTTCATAAATCGATAAATCAATAATCTTATTCTTCGGATCACGTCCAGTTTGGTCCCTCTCATTGATCCCACCATTCCTATCAACATTGATTCCAAGAGACATTCAAAGTTCGAATGCTCGGTTTCATTTAAGTTGAAAATCCGCATATTTGATCAACAGCGAACAATACGGCTTTGTGGCAAAGATGAGGATGGCTGTAGTGCTTTCACTTCCTCGAAATTCTCAATTTATTGATTTTATAATGTGATTTATTTGATTTTCATTTGGTCCCATGTACATGCACCACTCTTTGGTTTCCATTGGTAGAAGTTGTACGGCATACCGGGCAGAAACCCGGATCAATCCATGGAGATGTCCTCCTCTCACCTCTTTGTGCATAAAATTCATCTTCTCTTCTGAGTCCACTTCCTGGCCGTGACGTCTGGAGGAGATAGATTGCCCTACAATTTGCAGTGGCCATTACCGTCGCCGGAAATCTCTAGGGCTTTCAGCTAGCCATTTTCCTTCCTTTTGGTCTTGAGGCTCCAGTGAATTGAATCTCGCAAAAATCACTCAATCGATTCGCATCTTTTGCACTGCGTCGAAAACGCTGCCGTTGTTATGTGAAACGAATCCATTTAAAGCCAAGAATTCCAGATTGATTCCTCCACATTCAAATCGTTGATTTTCACAAGGGCAACACAGTGCGTACACGATCTACGAGAAAGCAGCTACAATTACTGGTAAGTAATTGATATATTCAACTCATTTATGCACTGAAACATTGGATAACTACATATAACTGCGATTAGATAACTATAACTCAATTGCAAGTTATCACTGTGAATTGTTACCAGTTACTAACCAATTATTACCCGTTCCAGGCCTAATCAATCGATGGGCGAACAAATCGAACTTGTCGGCAACGGCTCGGTGCCGAATAATGGCCGAATTCGTCCACCGTTGCAGAAGATGAGCACGCATGGTTAGCGTTTTTTTTTTCGCTGATCGATTATCGATCTGATACGAACCAGTAGCGCATTCCAACTGCTGCGCAACAATCGGTGGAGTGGATGCGTCGTCAGAAAATCGATAGCCATAGTTTTTATGGCCACTATAGGAGTCGGCTCATCAAACAGATCTTGTCAAATATTTGACACTATCTCGCCGATCCAGCGTGTTTGACAGCCGCCTGGAGTTTTCTACCGTCTATCAGACTCTTTACCATTAATGATATGTGGATGGTATGTCCCAAAAATCTTACACTAGTCCGTAGTTAATTATTATTCTCGTGATCTGGTTAGTTGCTTCAAGAGAAAAAAAACAGAAATATCGATTTTTTCAAGTGGATTTGAAGCTGAATTTTTAGAATATTCGAAAAATCAACCACGAGTCTAGATCAGCCTAGTTGTCTCGTAGCACGCTCCGATAATTTTTTTTCATTCCATAGTCCTCCTTTTCTCATGGTTTCTATGTGGCTAGAGCGCAGAGAGCTAGAGAACCAAAGGTTCAGCACAGTGAGTTACTCTGCGTCTCTAACTTTTCCTTTCTCTAGCACATTCTTAGCATACACTTCTCATCTAAACTTCTCATATTGGTGATACATTTTAGTTTCATACTTTTGAGCGAAGACCTTGGATAAACACTCTTAGCAATCCCAGTGGTTTTTTTCTCGGCGATCGATGAATCAATAAAATCAATACTCATCTCTTTACTGCATTCAGAATTCCATGACATGCTAGAATTAGTTCATGTTTCTTCTTCTACTATTGATCTGCGGTTGAACCGCCCTCTAACACGTGGCTATGTCAGCCAATCAGAATTTAGTGACGTCACTTTAGTCACATTATACTGGAGTATTTGCATGACAACTTAGTGTTTCAAATTTGTTCACACCTTCTCTTCATGTGACAAATGTCCTTTTTTGTACCTTGGGTAGTCGAACTAGTTTCAACTCGTACCAAATTAGCAATGAAAAAATCGGCTACGAAGTGCAACGCTGAAGGCTAACTATGTGTCGGAGTTCATAATTATTGATCGATTGGCATTGATCTACCGCGCGTGTTCAGTAAATCATTGAAACTCATGTTCATGTTCATTAAAGCTCAATATTGATTGTTTTTTGATCTACAGTCTGCACTGCAATTTTAGCGCGCCGCTTGGTTTCTGGCTCCTCTACCACGTCCCTGGGACTTGTTTCTCTCAAAATCATATTTTCTTTCACGTCCATTTTGGATAATACTTGTCATCTCACGTTTTCTATGACATCTCTGCGTCTCTCAAATTACACGTCTCTATCGTACGTTTGGAGGTAGGTAGTGAAATTGCTTTACAATACAATTAGAAATCCTGTATCAGTTTATTTTTATTCGTTTATCATTATTTTTAAAATATTGATTGTTTATTATTTATCATAAAAACCAATATTTTTATTAATTTTACTCCCCGTCTGGGTCCCCAAAAACGGCGGAGACCCCAATTTTTTTCCCACGCCCCTCTCCCGGCCACTTTTTGCGTCCGCCACTGGTGGACATTTAAATAAATAAATAAATAAATAAATAAATAAATAAATAAATAAAGATGAATAAATAAATAAACAAGAAAAAAATTTACATATAAATAGCAAACTTCTGACCTACACGTCTTAGCTTGTAGAAGTCATATTCTGTTCCAAAAGTGAATGGTAAACACTTGTAAATGCTGGTTGTCTTTCTCGCACATCTCTATGGGAGCCATACACTTTCCTTTTTCCTTCTTTCTCTGCCCTCTCTCATCTTTCTCATCCTTCATGAGTCTTCGTCTCTAATACCCAACGCACTTTAATTTAATACCAAACGCACTTTAATTTCGACATTTGCAATTTTGGCGTTTGAAATTCCGACATTCGTGATTTTAATGTTTGACCTACTAGTTCATGGTCCCCCAAAAATTTTTTACTATTCAGCACTCTCGCTGTCTGCGTCTCTCCGTTTATCTCATGATAGTCGGTTTGCTTGGTGCGTTCTTTGACCATCCTATCATTGGTTGTTCCGTTGTGATGTTCGTGCTCGAGGTACATAGCATTCCGGTGACAAACATGTTTTCAAGGCGGCAATATGTTCGCCACGGCTTCGCCTCTGGAAATTGGGCGACGAATTGACGGATATGTGTGTGTGGGTGCGCGTGGAAGTAGAAGCGGGCGCGCGCGGTGGAAGTGCTCGGCACACATTCACTCACGCTGCCGCTTTATAGAACTGTGCCGCAGTTGCGGAAAAATGGCATTCCCTTCATTTTTTTCTGTTTACAACAACTATTACCTCGTTTTCCGGTCAAGTACTGCTTCTTTGATCTTTCCTTGTAATCCATGTTTTTCTTCTGTCGAAAATTATTTCAACAGCATCTATGGGAGTTTAGAAGTAGTCAACGCTAGATAGTGCGCTTTCCAAGGAGACCGCAGTGATACAGAGACATCGAAGTATTTATCCATTTCCGAACGTCCATTTTTATGCTGAATTCCATTGTTTCCCGCTGCTTTTTTTTTATTTTTTTTTTCTGAATTCTTTAGTTGTCTACTAGGACAGATGTAAGCATCACAGAGTATGATTTTGCAGAATATGTGGAGGAAAGGTAGAAGTATAAAAAATAGCAAAAACACTGCTTCCACTGACATTCTCTCCATAACGGCCTCGAAGCTGTGAAGATGCACTTCTCGCTTTGCTTGAGTGCACATTTGCATGGGTCATTGAGTAAATGCTTGGCTGGGCTAAAAGTCCTACACTTCATTACATCACAAGCATAATATCCTTGCTTCGAACCTAGGGGAAGTTGCTTAGTGGTGGAAATTAGTAATGAGTAACGCAAATTCTAATTAGCGGCTGTAATTTCGGTACTTTTCGAATTTGTTCTCAGTTTTCATCTTGTTTCTTCATTTTTGTGATTCTGATTAGTGGAATGATGATTTATCAATCTATTTTCCTTGGAAGAAAATTCGTGTGAATTAGCCTACAGTGCTTGTCAAAAAGATAGACGGAGTGCGCGTGCGGTTTCATAGCGTTGCGGCTGCAGAATCGTGGCGGGACCTACCCGATCCTCTCACACGGAACATGCTCTCTCCGCATTCCTCGTCCACGTCCCGCCGCGAATCTGCAGCCACGGAATCAGTCTATCTTTTTGACAACGACTGTAAATCCACAACCCCGTCAAAATCCACGGTATCATCCCCTGCCATATCGCTTTCACAAAGTAAAAATCCATCAAATCCAGGAATCGTTTCCAAGTTCCGCCTATGCCCAAGCTGAACTCCGCAACACCTAGTACATTCTCTCACTATCCACTGCAAATCCTCCTTGAGGTCCGGTTCAAATTTCCCGCCTTCTCAAAACACAAATTGGTTCACTGAGTATCGACAATGCAGTCGGAGTCGACGCGCCAAGTGATCCTAATTTTTGAGACATTATGAGTCAATTTCTCATGTAGTGAAACGAGTGACCTTCCTGAGGCGAGACGTTCTTGAGCAGAGACATAGAGGCAGAAGCAGACAACCAGAGCCAGCATGCAGAGCCTCTGTGTCTCTGCCCAACAACGTCGCGCCGCGGTCCCGCTCCTTGCCTACGGCCGTTTAGGGTTCACTATATTTACATTCTTCATAAATTATTTGTAAATACCACCGTGTTCATTTTTTTTTGAAGTGAACCGTCAAATATAATCTTCCTTGGCTAGTCTGATGAGACTAATCCAAGCCTAGAGAAGCTAAGCGTGAAAGTAGTTGAACTCATTATGTTAATGCAGTGTGAGACGGGATAGGCGCGCAATTTACTTATCTAAGTGTTTTTCACAATGAAGATTTCACATTATGCAAAGGTAAGATTTTATTGCTAGCAGTTGGGTAAAGATATGGGAAGGCATGACTTCTGGGTAAATAGAAGAAAAAACTTGTTCGCAGTACGTTGAATTTTTTTTGGTTCCGCCCCCTAAGCGTCCATTTTTTAAAAGGAAATTTTTCTACCGGCTATAGTCTGTTTACTACTTTAGAATATAGTTTGAGAAAAAGAAGAGAAGGAACAGAAATCTTAATTTCATGAAGGGCTAAGGCGACAATTTGTCATCGGGTAACCGTACATTCACAACTATTTTTCAACCACTTCTGCTGCGCTTGCCTCTCAGGAATAGCCCTTTTGATCTTCTGCTGTGCAAATGGTGCTTTCCAGCAGTAAACTAGGTATGACTGTGTCCGGAATATGTAAGGTGACGCTTCGTCGGAAACTCGATGACAAGGTAGTCCCTCCTAAAGACGATTACTGTGGGTCAATGTCACTGTATGAAGATTATCACATGCGCCAATAAAATGGTTTGTTTGCTGTTCAGCTGAAATAACTAGACAAGCCGGCCGTTAAGCTTTGCTTCCGTCATGAGCTCACTGTTGGTGTTCGAACTCTGATGAGCCTCAGTTTCCTGATGAATCTGCCTCATTTGTCTCGGATGTCAGGTGTGAATAAGGTCTTATTATCGCTAGGTACTATCAGAACCTTGGTATAGTTCCCTTCTAAACAAGCTATTTGCCAAAAAAGGTAAGTCAAAGTGAAATGCGCCTGACTTGGGCTGTGTTCATACTCCGTCGCGTACGTGCAAAATGTTTGAAAGCATCTAGTCCCTTGTTTAGGCATGCGCATACACGATGTGTTATAGTAATTGACAGTTATCCACAGCGAAATATCGTGGATTTCGATCACCTTTGCGTGTTGCACGCATTTTTCTCTTGAAAATCACGCGATGTGACGAATTCGCCTCGTTTCTGCTAGCTGGCGATATGACGATTTCCGGGGGATAGAATTTGGCGTAGTTTCCTTTTTACAACAACTATTTAATCCTGGAACCTACTTATTTTCGGTAATTGTCACGTCGCATATGTTGTGGCCACTGTCACGACGATATGGATGAAGTATAGACGCAACCTTAGCCGCCGCTACACGTCATGTACATCTATGTTTTCTACGTAGTTGTTCCGCAAGTGCAGGAAGATTTCATCAAATCTGAGAAAATTATCCTGGTTCAGTACACGCCAACACCCACTTTCTTGTTAGGTGCGAGCTCATCCGTGCCACTTGACGCAGATTGGAGCGCTGTCACTTCCCTCGTTCCTCGTTCTCACGTCTTGAGTTCTCCTTCCTCATTCTTGCCTTTCAAAGCTGAACAGAAATGGTAAGGCGGTCATTTTATCGTTGAAAAGTTCGTTCAATTGGTTGCAGAGCAAAATTGCCATGTTTTCTAGTAACGTTGTTTGTGTAAATGCAATAGCCATAGAAATTTTCGTGTTTCCGAGCAAATGTTCTAGCTTCTACCTTCAGGTCGCGCTACTCGGCCATTCCTTGTGAGCAGGATAAGCTGATATCAATGAACTGCGCTCCTTTGTAGAATTTGGCACAATTGGTCACTGTGGTCTTCTTCAATATAGTGCTAAACCTAGAGATATGGCAAAGTCCGTAAGAGCAAATCACCCTGTGTGCCGTCTTTAAAACAATTCTAACGATGCATGCTCGTTCTCTGATTCTATTACTGACTTCTTTCGCCCAATATTTATTCCTAGGATCATTAACTGATTGGTTTCCGAGACTGTTTTTATCTCCTACTGAAGACTTAAGCAAATGCTGCAGAGTCACAGCGTCAACTTCAATCAACAGAGAAATGCTGAACCAATTCCACTCCATCCATTGTACATTTCCATTCGTTGTACAAACAACTGACATCGTTGTCATGACAATTTGATATTTTGCTGAATGGAAATCTGTTGATCACTCTTAGCTCACATTAAAGGCAGCACCCACGATAATCTTCATCTTCAAGCTTTTGAAAGTTTTCGAATCTCAAGCATAGTCCCAACAATTCTTCAACTAAAATGGTGTCGCCATGTCTTAGGCGAGATATTACAAGTAGAACTCCAGTGCAACAGTTCGAACCGGCCTGTTGGTACGAGATTTCCTGCTTTGCAAACGTAGCATTTTAGCGACACTTGGCACGAATCAGTTGTTTTTGCCTGCCTCTGCTCAGTTTTTTTTTTCAATGAAGAAGTCTTTTCCGCGCTCTTTTCTCCACAGCTCATCTACTATTTTGGTAATAGTTGTCTCGAAACCCTACTGCTTAACTTTTCAAGAGTTGTTTACGCTTATTCCAGCTCGTGTCAATCAATTCTTCTCCCTTAATGTTATTTATTTATTTATTTATTTCCAATACACAATAAGGTGTGTCGTAAATCAAGATGAAACAAAGAAATGCAGATAACTCAGAACTAATTTTAAGAGATTCTCAATAATTGACAAGGTGAACAAACTAACGATAAGTCCAAGGAGGTAAGGCTAGCCTCGGATTCTTAGAAAATTCAGATATTCAGCATCTTGTGATAGCAATATTTAGCAATATTTCTTTTTGTGTTTTGCTAAACCTTTTCTGTTTTGCTCCACAGATACATCCGAGCAACTTTCATTCTTCCCTTTCCCTATTTCCGTTTTTTTTTTTCTCGAAAAAGTTGCGAATCCGGGAAAATACCCAGATTTGTCCAGAAAGTAGGTGACGACAGAGGCAGCCTTATAGACTTTTTGGTCAGATCCTTTTCACGCAACTCGACCGTTTTAATCTAACTCAGCGAAATAAGGACATTCAGAAATCGTCTTTCTAGAAGCTTTGACAAAATCGACCGATATACCCGTCCTCACCGAGGTTTAAAACTTACGGTTGCGTCAAAATCTCGATGACAGAAATTTTCGTGGGTGCTGTCTTTAAGTCCTCATATGCTATAACTTATTTTGGAACTGTGGCGCTACTGGGAGTCATTTCAAAATTTGAAACTCCTGCACTCTTGCATAGTGCTAGATACAAGGACGGAGGAGAGTTCAAACATAGAACACCCTGAGTAGATGCCGAGTTTGTTCAATGGATTCAAGCATTGAGCGTAATGTGACAAGAGGCGATTAAATCTATTAAGCGCCTAACTCTTAGTTATTCTCTCTAATGCCCTATCCCTGATCTCCTTAAGTGCTTTGCCGAACCAATTAGGCTTAATACGATCGTTGTAACGCTTCAGTGAGTGTACACCTTCGCGGTTCCTTGTTGGTTGATGTGTCATTGCACGTACATACGTAGTCGTCTCATGGTATACTCGAGTTTCCCCTCCGCGGCTCTTACTCTGGGGTTGCCATTCATGAGGTTTCCCATCGGGACTATCAGGCCCTTCATTCCACCATGGTATCACAACTATTATAGCGCCTAGTTGGAGTTTGAGCTCTTCATTTCTTGTTTTGCTCCTCATTCCGCGCAACTGTTCTATCACATGATGGTCATTGTCGAGAACCTCGGCATGAAAAGGTGGTCAGCCGTGTATAACATGAAGAATTTTTTAGCTAGAGTTCCTGAGTTTGATGTTCTTTTTCTTCTGTTCCATGTTACTTACTAACACGTCTCACTATAGGCGGGTACCTTCTGCATCAATTTTACAAGCAACCGAGCCCTACACGTTCTCGTCCAAGCTCTGGTATGTACTATTGACCACGTCTAGAAATCTTTAGTTTTCTTGAACACTTATCCAGCGTGCCGGCTCCACACGGGCTCAGTTGGCACACCTGCGTGCCGGAGTGCCAGCATGCTCCAGTGAACGCAATAAACTCCTGAACACGTGACCAACTGGTGTGGATAGTGAACTTTTTTCTCTCCGTTCAAACGTACTGTTTGGTCATGCATGCTCACTTGGACTCCATAGCTCTGGCTCACACTTACTTTACACCCGTTGAAGGCCCCGAACCTCTTTATTAGGAGTTAGTTTTTGTTGTTTTCTTCTGAATCAGAATATATTTTGCTGGAACTAACACTACATCGTTTTGCGTTGGCACACCGATCTCCCTCTTCCTCTTCAGCGTTTGTCCCTTTTGATAGCGGGGTTCGCATTGGTGGTCCGTTGACGTCATTTAGCCCTGTCGTGTGCTCGTTCAAAAACAACAAAAACTAACTCTTAAGTTGGTCTGGGTAGATTCCAGGGATTCCAGCTAGTTCGGCGTTAAGCGTATCGAGCCAGCGCTGCTTCGGACGACCTTTCAGCCTTTACCGGGACGTCTAGATCAGGACCGACTATGCAGACGGTTCTCTCCTAAGCATGAAGAACGTGGCCATACCATCGCACACGAGATTCACGAAATTTATTTGTCATTTGCGGCTACAGAAAACCGACTCCTGATGTCCTGGTTGAAAACTCGTTCGAATCGAGTTACTCCAGCCATATACTTTACGCTGGCACACTGAGAACATCAGTGTATTGAACAAATAAAGGACTAAATAAACAAACAAATAAATAAAAGTGAACAGTTACATTGATACCTCGATGATCCATCCTCACTCTGAGAAAACTGCTAGCAGGCGCGGACGAGGGCTTATTGGACCTGGCGTCTCACGATCTATATGTATGAGACTAAATGCGATACTGACATTGAGAGCGCAGTACGTGACCTTACAGTACACAACTAATTTCTATCAATCAGACAAGCCAAATAATTCAATTTCTACGCATAAAACGCGTTGGGGCCATTCATTCTGCTGCCGACATGAGAACGGTACCGGAGGGCACAGAGGGTCTTGAGAAAATATCGTTATTCTTGATAGCGTTTGAAATTGCGCGCTCACTTCGCAAGAGGATTTGAACCTGTTCAGGACGTGGATCCAATGAATCACATCCTGCAGGACGTCACCGCTACTGGAGTAATGGGAATGGAGGGAATATAAAGTTTATGAGAATTTTTCTTCCATGAGGCTATCACATTTGTAACCACATCAAGGATAACAGGTTCATCATTTTTGATGGGATTGCACATTGAGTGTGGTAGCTGTCACAAGAATCAGTTGATTAGCCTAGTGACCCTGCCCCTCCGAAAATGCAACCGTTTCAAGGCGCATTCATGCTTGATTTTGATGTTCTTGCTAACCTGCGGTCGACTTGATCAGATTCCACGTAAATCGCTCGAGGTGCTCAGTGCTTCCGTACCTTCCTAATCATCATGAAGTGATGGTTTGGAATGAACTTTGGATCCTCTTAACTTCTTGGGGTTACCGTTAAGGGAACCCAAAGACAGTCACGAGATGTGAAGAATATGAGTCATAAAGTCTTAGTTAAGAAGTGCGGGTACTAAAAACTAGTCTCAAAACCCAAATTTTTTTAAAATTTCAATAGAAGCTTCATGGTATGTATAACTTTAGCTATGAGATCCAGCCAATATTTTTCATCATCTACCTCGATGGGTCATTTCACCTTTATTTCATCGTCTTTCTCGCATTGTGTTGGCACTGGCAGGTGTTGCTGTTTTTGTTTGACTGCCGACACTTTAACCTCAAGCAAGCCTGGCTACTCTTTCTTCTTCAGCCAGGATAAGATTATCCTTTGTTACTCGGTTAATTGATCCGGGACGGCGTGGTAATGCTTCTTTGTCTGCTTTTTGAATTATGTTGAGGAAAAGGATGTACGAAGGAGGATGGTGAGAGACCGATTATTCCCCTTGAAGCGCTGCCTTGAAGTGTAGTACCACAGAGTAGCTAGAAAATGCCCGTGCTCAGTCAGAACGTGATAGTTTCGACGAAGAATAAACCACAATAGATGAGATAACGGGGCGTTAACCCTCGCTCCAGAACAGCAGCACAGTTAAATTAGGAAAACTTTATCTCCAATAAATCTGACAGTAAAGACACGAGAAATACAAGAATTTATGAGCGATAACGTGAGTGACAAAATGCTAGGTAAATGTCGAGAGAGATCTAGGAAAAGATTATGCGAGAGTAAAGTCCAGGTTAAAATCCATAGTGCTTCATATAGCTGTTGTTCCCGCCAATGTAGATCGTATTGATTTCCGTAGTCGATCACGTCCCATGAGTTACAGCCGTTTATATTACATATTGGTGTCACTTTGTGAAAGGACATCTATCATGAATATTGCCGTTTAGTCCGCCTTAAGCCCAGTCGAGGCATTCTGAAAACTGGCTATGTGTGCTGGTTAAAATTATTATTTGCATGTATACAATTCACTCATTTACGTAAATTTTAAAGCTACACTCCCTCGCACTTCACTTATTTCTCTCGTGTTTTCCTTCCACAAGATCATCATCGTAACGACCAGGTCCTTTCGTTTTGGCTCTGAGCAGAGTATACCGTGCATGGAAAAACACTGAAGAAAGCGCATGTACTCCATATGCAACCGAACTTACTGCACTCACTTTTCGCCTACGTTCCATCTCGCTGGATGGGCCAGAAAACAGCGGAACTGCAGCCAACCTGCTTGTTGCGTCACGGTCGCGTAGCGTGCTACAGAGCTCCGCCCAATGCCTGATTTTGAAATGTGGTGTAGATCGTGCAGAAATTTCTCTACGTTGGTGGCATTGACATATAAGTTACCTTCTTGCTGTGAACCTCTGGAAATCGAAAAATTTCAATGAGAACTCTTCCAAAACCCTTTTGTGCTGCGACAACCCTATGATCAAATAATATCCATCGTTCACAAACGGACGCTCACAAACTGATGGGCATTCTAGAAAATATGTGTCTATCTATTCAAAGTATGCATGAGATTAAACATCTATTCTATTCATTGCTGTAGACAGATGTATGGCCAGCGTTATGTTTCTGTGCCAGGATCCAAAAACATCCAGAAAAAAAAAGGATGTGTGCTTGCATGCCTTAGGCCAGCACTCACTTGAGTTACGACTTTGTTTATGAGAGCCAATGTTTATGCGCTTTGTTTTGATGCCTTGCAATCTCTGAGGTCTTCGAACTGAAAGCCCATTCTCAATCATCTTCCTCCTATTTTCCATCTTTCTACTACATTCTTCTTCCTGGTCTCTTCCATTTCTTATCATGTCATGCTTTCCACGTCGCAATTAGGACGTCCATCACGCATCAGAAGTGATTCCGAAGAACGCATCACGTCAACAAGGCTGGATGTCGCACTTTTCACGGGAACAATCTGTTGAAAGCTGTCGCGTTGTCACCACGCGAAGCTGTCAACTCTTTGCGAACAGACGCAAACGACGACAGCAGCAGCGGTATGAAAGCTGTGCAAACAAACGTTTCCCTCTAACAAGTTACGTGGCTGGTGATTTTCCAGAGCTGTTGGTGGATAATGCGCTGGAAGATTGTGCTCAGCGCTTTTTTTTTTGAATCATTTCTTCAAAATTGATGTCGTTTTTATTTTCGTATCATTTTATAAAGCTCTCGGATTATACAAAGCTGTTCTTCGCGAATCAAATAAGGTATGAGATGTATTCAAGTTGCGAAATTTGAAAATTGCTCGATACGGAGGATCGAAGGTGGGGTTCCGATGCGGCCTAAGCCTTCTCCTTCTCCTTCATGCATCCGATTTCTTTTCGGATTGGTTCTCGAATTTTTGGTCTAGTTACCCAAAATATTCGGTTTTCATTGGTTCCTAAGTATACTTTTCGGAAAATTTCAATAAATTACTTTTCAGTTACCACATCTATATACATAATTGATTATTTACTACTTAATATTTCGCCTTCGAACCTATTGGTTCGCATGTTTTCGTAATGATCTAATTAAAATTTTCGTGGCTCAATTTACTAATTCGTTTAATGTTTCGTTCAATGCTTGACAAACTGAATGACTTATTGATTGATTGACTGTAGGACTGATCTACTGATCCACCGAATCATTCATTCGCTTGCTAATTCATCCATTAATTTATTTACATGTTTATTTGTTTGTCTGCTTATTTATTAATTCTATTTATGCTACTGTTTAATTTATCATTCTATTCATATTCATATTCATATTCATATTCATGTTCATGTTCATACTCATTCATTCATTCGTTCATTGATGGATTGATTGATTGACTTATTGATTGATTGATTGGTTTACCGACTGATTGACTGGTTAATTGATTGATTGATTGATTGATTGATTGTTCAACCCATTCATTCATTCATTCATTCATTCATTCATTCATTCATTCATTCATTCATTCATTCATTCATTCAAGTTCATTCATTCATTCATTCATTCATTCATTCATTCATTCATTCATTCATTCATTCACGCATTCATTCATTCACATTCATTCATTCATTCATTCATTCATTCATTCATTCATTCATTCATTCATTCATTCATTCATTCATTCATTCGTCTCATTCATTCATTCATTCATTCATTCATTCATTCATTCATTCATTCATTATTCATTCATTCATTCATTCATTCATTCATTCATTCATTCATTCATTCATTCATTCATTCATTCATTCATTCGTCTCATTCATTCATTCATTCATTCATTCATTCATTCATTCATTCATTCATTCATTCATTCATCCGTTCATTATTCATTCATTCATTCATTCATTCATTCATTCATTCATTCATTCATTCATTCATTCATTCATTCATTCATTCCAATTCATTCATTCATTCATTCATTCATTCATTCATTCATTCATTCATTCATTCATTCATTCATTCATTCATCCATCATTCATTCATTCATTCCATTCATTCATTCATTCATTCATTCATTCATTCATTCATTCATTCATCCATTCATTCATTCATTCATTCATTCACTCATTCATCCATTCATTTATTCATTCATCCATCCAATCATTCATTCATTCACTCATTCATCCCCGCATTCTTTCATATCTTTATTTCTTGAATCAACTAAACGTGTCTACATGACTTTAATTTTGTCACTTTTTTCAATTTTTCTCTTTTCTTTTTTAATGCTACGCTCTACATCTTTTTTTGCATTTTTTATAGGAAGTGTTGGTTCATGGTCCTTGAAGAACCTATTTTCCACGTAATTTATGATCTTTACCACTTAAATATCACCATTTTTCACGCTATGAGAAACTCACAGCGCGATCCTTCAGAAGAAGGCTCATGGGGCTAACTGTGCAGCACTATTTCCAATTCTTTGCGTAATTTCCTCTTCTTTTCATTCATCTTTGTTTCTGCCCGGCTGCTTGTCAATCCACTGGTACTTTGTACGTCGCTTAGCCAGGTGTTTTTCATGCGACATGCTTACGCTTGTCCATTTATCAAGCAGCGTTCAGTAGCTTTCACTTTCGACTCCCACCAGCCGCGACGCATACCCTTCTAGTCCCGTTCTAATCCAAGAAAACGCTTCAGTGCCTTGGCTGAGTCCCTGCTTTAGAATTCTAGCACTACTTTTCAAAAGAATTAGCTTTTTTCAGTATAAAACCAGCAAAAAACATAGAAATAGGGAAATATCGAATTTTCCAGAACGAGCAAAACAGAGGTAGCAGGTATAATTGATTTTACCCAGGGTAAAAGTGTGAACAGCGCGCAAATTCATCCATCGTCAACATGGGTGTGAACACGTTTACCCTGGGTAATCTGAATGCTACATTCTGGCTCAGGAATCTTATCCTATTATATATGTATTGGTATCATTTTCTTGTGTCAGTATCGGTACCCTCCTACATTTCACTATATTTTTATCTCACTGGCCATATTTTTAAATACATTCTTTATTATGTTACATTGCTTTAGCTGTGTTTCATACCCAAAGGCTTGAAATCCTTAAATACTGGCATAATCCGTTCGTCATCAATTGCCGTGCATGCGTCACTCGTCAGTTGCTCTGGATGTACCCTCTGCCATGCCATGATCAAACACCAATCGTGCCAACACTGGTTCTGCATGTAACATTGCGTGTGATTTGTGCATTTTTGCGTAGGTACTCTTTGCTCGCCGAGCAGCTGCGGCAGCTTTTTCGACGTGCGTCGATGTGAGTGGCAGCGTCCGCAAGTACACGATAAATAATGGTAGAAATGGAGGTTTTGAAGAAAATGTAGGAAAATTCATGTCTATGCCGTTACCAGAGCAAAAAACCACCTTCACCAGAGCAAAAAAGGAAATGAAAAAGAGAGGTTAGTGAAATATAGTGTAAAATATAGATATCGACTAGTCATCAGTGCCAACTCTCCATTCCACGCCACACCTTCCCGCTCCATCAATCACGCTCATTTCCTCTTTCCCGGTCATAGATTAATAACTAATGGGATCAGGTGACATCTATGTAATCTATGTAATCTATGTTTTTACGTGCAACTTGCGGATATGCCCCGCCTACTTTTGGTTCCAGTCGTAGGCCATTTATCCTGCACCCATTCGTTGCTATTTGATGGGTCTGATGTCATAGCGTGTGTCACGAATGATTAATTCACTCACGGACATCTACCCCATTAGTAAATCGAGTTGGACAACTACCACAAGACACATGATTTTTTTTTCATCACCCATTTATCGTCCATATGTTTCCGCTCTGATCAGCTCCTGCGAACTAGTCATTCCTGAAAATAGACGAGGGAAAAAAATTGATGCATTTCTAAGTTATTCATTACATGATTCCTGAGGCCGCAAGCCTCATTGAGATTACCCAGGCTAAATGTGGCTAACGTCCCTCAAACTTACCCATGGCACGACTATCAACACGTTTACCCTGGGTAATCTCAATTATTCATCCAGGCTCTGGAATTTGCCAGATTCGGGGTTCCAATACCGCGTCCATAAATCGGTCCCAGATGAGGGTGTCCATCAATCCCATGGATATCGGGTGATCCTGCCCAGAACCACATGTACGTAATTCGAGATGACATCGATTTTTTCTCTCTGGCTCTACCACACCCTCGATTTCACTAGTCACTATGGAAGTTACTGTCGCTGAAATCCAAGTGTCGTCTTTTTGCTTGTTTTGTTTACCGTATACATATCGCAGGGAAAAGTAGCGCGTCTTGCGCTTGGCTTATTTTCAACAAACTCCTTAGGCAACATAATGCGGCTAAATGCTGCTCCTACATATGCGGCTAAATGCTGCTTCTGTATAAGTTTTGGCAAGTCCATTGCAGGAAATGAAAAACATTGCAGTAAAAAAAACCGTAGTCCATGTAGTTCATGCAGTACTTGCAGTTCTTCAGTTTGCAAGTCAGAGTGTTCTCCAGAGCTTGCACTTCAAGATGCTGTGTGAATAGTTTGAAGATCTAAGCGGAAAAATATGCTACAAGCCTTCAAATACACCTATGTGAAAAGAGGGGAATGCTCTCATATTACAACGCAGTTGCGTTTTTTTTTGCACACATGATTGTTAGCGATAGCTCTAGAAATGCTGAACTAAAAATTCAGACTACACCAGGATGCCACCACTTTGTAGAGAAGCCACGCCCCTGCTTCCATCACATCACTACCATGCCTCTGACCTTCACCACTTGCTTCCGCTCCGCATGTACAAAACGTCACCCTGGGACATCTTTCATACTCAATGTGAAACAGGAAATATAACCTACAAAATTTGGTAAATGTCAAATGTCGCCGATTTTCGTCTTCTTTGCTAGGCAGTGATAGACGCAAGGGTGTATCATCGTGAGGGAAAACGGGGCGTAGTGCAGTTTTGCGATTGCTTCGTTCAAATCCTCCTCCCGCCTATTACGGGTGACTCGTTCCCTCCGCGTGCGATTTCACTATACATGACTATGCAAAATTTGAATGCGACCGTGACGAGTTGATCGTAAAGGGCGGGAAGACTCCGCCCCCTTTTTCCTCACGATGATGCGCACCCACGCAAGGGGGAGGGGGGAGTGCGCTCCTCCCTTTGAGGAAAGATTTTTCGACATTACCCTATAAAATGAATAAAGAATTCAAATTTCTTCGTACTTAATTGATTATCTTGATTTTTGTTCGCTTCTTGAATTGTTATGAATTAATTCTTCAAAATTATTATAATATTAATATTTTTATTATTTTTATTCCTCATCCTGTTTTCAGAAGGTCGTATATATCAGGCTACTTTGATGCATTGATTTATTGATCTCTTTCAAAATGCTCCTTCACATTATTAATCATTAATCTGATTCATCCATTAATTACATTATTAACATTAATTCTGCAACACCAATTCTATTCTCGCTTCTTGACCTACCTTTGATCTGACGTCTGACCCATGTTGTAATCGATTTATCGATCGCCGGCAATTTGTAATCTCGTTTTGACGAGTTTGTGCACACTCTAGAGACATACGACGAGACAATTTGCATCACAACAATCATTCAACGTCTAAATGGCACAAACATTTGGTGGTCGTAAACGTGAGTATGTAATGTTAAGTATGACGTTTTGTCTGTGATTGCGGAAACAGCTTACAGTTGGTTTCTATGGTGTTCATAGGCGTATCTATGTACCTATGCTACCATGATATAAAGTATGAAAACTGTTAAGTATTTTTGCTAACTGGGCAATTTGAATCGATAATCGATTAGGTCACATAAGTAAAAATCGATTCGTACAATTTACACCTAGATGGCTGCGCTTTTCAGAGATCACAATTGGCACCGATCTCGATCCGTTCAACAAGCCTGAACATGTGCACACGTTAAAGGTGAGTTAACGTGTTACAGATATTTAATCGATATATTGATCGAGCCGAAGGTCATGTGTTTCTTATAAAAGTGTCTGCGTCTCTCCTTTTTGCATAGTCTCGCTACAATATACATCAGCAATTAATTCTTTATTTAAAGATGTAAGAGGAATTGTTTTTCTACATTTTATTTCTGCAGTGTTTATGTTAATTACAAGTAATATTTGGAGTCGTTTACATAGTAATCAAGAAGAAAATGAAACCAAATTTGAAAAGTCACTTTAAAAATTTTGAAATTTGAGGCATTTGCGGTGATCTTAGTTCGCTTCCGGTCCCTGCGTTGGAACCGAAAACCGCAACCGCGTCGCGCCTCCCTTGCGTAGCGGTTGCAGCGCCTTGGTGTGCTACCTCTGACACGTCATAACACGAACCTGTTAGCCTCAGCGGCCTGGTGGAAGGACCACTAAGACCTGTTAGAACTTGTTACGGTTCACGCGGTACGTGTCAGAACATGTCAGAACCTGCAGGTAAGCGTAAGGTAACCTCACCCTAACAGTGTGTAGATCTTCAAGGACCTTGTAAATCTATTCCAAAAGAGTCTCGGATTAAATGAAACATACTAACTGCGCATTTGTTGAAATTATCCTTCGAATTATTTATTTATTCACTTGAACTTTATTTTATTTAGAAGTTTTTTTTGTTAAAAAATAATTTTTTTTTCAATTTCCAGGGTCGTGAACTGTATCTGTTTGTGATCTTCTACACCGTGGCCGTATTCTTAATAGTGATGATGTTCGAGTTCTTCATGCCGGTGCTATTTAACCCGAATTATCCTGACATGGAATAACGCCGTGTTACGACGATCGATTATCGATCGTCCGCTCCACACAACTAGCTCACCGACACTGAAACGCTGTGTACAGAAGTGCATTTAGGGCACATCACCGTTCGTCGTTTGCTCAGTCATATCCGTCGCCGTCTCTCTATTTCCTCGTTTTCATGTCTCTTTTCTCCGTAACACCACCATTCACTACGGGTCAGAATTTTTATATCATAGCGCGATATTGTAGCGGGTGTCGGGTATCATCGATTGCGTTGCATAAGTTTAACATTTGACCTAGAGCCTTTATTGATTTTTTTGTTTCGTAAGAGAGGTACAATCTATGTTATAAAATTGTGTATATTGAGATTCACAGATGTTATTAAAACTACTCGTAATAAAGTGCGATCAATAAATCAATAAACATTATCGGCTGCCTATAAGTACTTCTCCAAAAACTGAATCACTTTGTTATAATTTTCTTCCTTATCCTTCTTGCGAATCAGACCGACAGCGTCATAGTGAGGAGAGATCTAAAAAAATCGATAATGGTTAGAGACGCAGAGTGGTGTCAGTGATTGGCAGGCCACAGGTCGAAATACTCACACGATAAGCGAAGTTATCATCATCGAAGAAGAGCTCCGCCTCCGATTTGACCTTCTCCAGTACACGCGGCCAGATTGGTCTGCAATGGGTAAGTTACACCCCTTTCCGAACACCTGATTCTGGATTGGTCCAGGACAATTGAGTAGTTTGTTAATTTTTACAAATATGGATGTAATATTTTATGAATGGGCGTGGCCTACACATTCGTACGGTTCCCGAAGTATACAAGCTAATGTTTCGTGGATTGTTAAAGGCTTAAACTCCGGAAAATAATCACAAAGCGTAAAATCTACATCAGTAACTGAACAACGTCGGGGAGATTTTCCGAAGAAGTCTGTGAGTTGGCATTTAATCTCTCGTTAAACGTTAATCGTTAATCTTCAGTATGCATATCTGGGGCCTGAATGCATCATTGAGATCATCCAGGGTAAACGTGCTGACATCCGTGTTAACGATGGTAAATTTGGTAGATTTGTGTGATGCGAGCACGTTTACCCCGGGTAATCTCAATGGTGCATGCGCTCTCTGGTGTAGTGCTAAACCCCACATGTCCAGTAATTATAAAACTGCATCCGTAAATCCCATGGATAACCCACTCTTCATCGACGTATCCAATTGGCCGAATCAGCCGAGGTACACGAGAATCGAAAGTGTTCCTTGTCTCCTGCTTTTCCTTGAGGTGTTCGATAAGTTCTTCACGGGTAAGGCAAAGTACGCTGTGAATAAGCAACGGAAGCAGGAAGAGCAACCGTGGCATTTATACTTGTAGCTGACCCTAAAATAGCAAAACTGAACCTTTTGAAGAGGAAAAAGTAAAAAAGTTCGTGGGAAAATTAAGGACAATGTTTGAGGTAATGAATGAATGAATGAATGAGGGAGTGAATGAATGAATGAATGAATGAATGAATGAATGAATGAATGAATGGAGCGAATGATGAATGTGAATGAATGAAGAATGAATGAATGAATGAATGAATGAATGAATGAATGAATGAATGAATGCTTGAATGGAATGAATGAATGAATGCTATGAATGAATGAATGAATGAATGAATGAATGAATGAATGAATGAATGAATGAATGCTATGAATGAATGAATAAATGAATGAATGGATGAACGAATGAATGAATGAATGAATGAGTGAATGGAATGAATGAATGAATGAATGAATGAATGAATGAATGAATGAATGAATGAATGAATGAATGAATGAATGAATGAATGAATGAATGAATGAAAGGGGAAATAAAAAGGTAAAATTGGGTCGAATTTCAAAGGAGAAATTTCAACTTCAGCTGTTGAAGAGGTTGGAGCACCTGGATGGTCATGAAGAAGATCCGGATAGCATGAAGAGTGAAAACATGAATAAGAAAAATAAGATGTAAATAGAGAAAAAGCCAAAAAAAAGCAAAAATGCAGGTATGTGGCGACAGTGAGATTATCGCAGAATACCTACTATGTATAGGTGCCTGAGGAGGAACAGATGATGGGCTGGCCAGCTATGAAAAAGGAAAGAGATGAAACGTCAGCGATGGGGGGGATGATGATTTTTACAAAGGAAGACCAACGTCTACGTGCGTGCATTGCGCGTGAGACTATATGAAGCGTAGGAACGACTGATGTACGAGTAATCATATCTAACATCAACATAATATCGACAAAGTCGTCCTGAACATGAGGAACGCTGGTCATCTGCAACAAAAACGATGCGAAATTAGGCCAAACATCATGCACAACAACTCGGCAATCCAGTACCCAACAATAATTAATCGTGTTTCCCAGTTACCTCAAGCGGAACAACGAAAGCGAGACGAGATTTCACACGGCGACTGTTGTTCACTGATGAGTTCGGCCCACAGTCGACCCGATTTTCTGCAGGTTTTTCATTTTGTAGCCGGTCGCCGCTTGTCCGTTTTCACTGCTGTCAAGTTCACTTCATCAGCTGGGCGTTTTTTGAAACTCTACCTCGGTTTTTTCGAGCCCCTTTGATTGGTCAAAGCTGCTATGGTGTTCCTATTTTGGACCACATTATGCTCTCTATTCAGTATAGTTACCAGTAGAGGTAAGTACATCCGCACCTGTGACACCGTCAGCCTCGAAGAATCCAGAACTTTTTAGCCGCATTCCTCCGAGACCGCCCCAGGGGCCTTGGCCTATTACAGCTACCCACTGGAATGACCGATGAGCGTTCGGCACCGTTCTTCCCAAATCTCTACATAGCCGGAGATAAGGTACTTGCTTTTGTCCCAAAAGTCGCGCACGGTTTAAGAGCAAAGGAGATAAAAAGTGTACTGAAACCCTTCAGGCAGGCGAGAAACCAGTATCCGTGCCAGACGTGCATCTACCCGGGCAAATGGCAGTGTTCAGTGGAAGGTGAGCGTGAGCGTTTAATCAATATATTGATTGACGCGGGAATTTTGGAACATGCTATGGAGCGCCCCCAAATTTCTAGTAGTCTACTTGTTGCTAGAGTAATTATACTGGTGGTTTTAAACAAAAAGGTAGTCTACCCGCTTTAATAGGCTTGCTGCTCGCGTGATGTCGCTTGGTCTCGCCTACACTTGCGTACTATGTATTCGCTCATCTGGTATGATTAGGCCTCAACAATTTAAAGTATGGGTCCTACACGCCCTTTCTCTTCAAATTTGACGAAGTTTTACATTGTGGCTATCTATTGTGGCATAGATACTCACAGCAAGTTCCGCTCGCGCAGTGTCGCTTGCACTCGCTTTGACGCTGCAGCTCGCACGGCGTCGCGTATGGCCATTCGGTATTAGCTGATTGTTCTATCCAGAGAATCGCTTAAAGACGGCCATCTTCTTTGGTTCCAATTCATTGCAAATTGTACTCGCGCAATGTCGCTTGCTCTCGCTCGGCTGCGATAGCCTGAACTCGCGTGGTGTCGCTTACAGCCGCTGAACCATGGCGCAGTGTTGCACATAACCCATCACTTTTGTGTCGAAGCTGTTGTCGCTTGAACTCGCGCGTAGTCGTAACTCGCACGTATATACCAGCTCGCCCCGGCTTCAAAGTTGTCGCTTGCACCCGCGTGTTGTCGCTACTGTCGTCCCTACTTGAGCTTGAATTCATTTCTACTCGGATGTTGTCCACAATTTGAAAAAAATAGACGAAAATCTCTCAATCTAGACGGTATTATGGGGAGCACCAATCACGATTGCACATCTCCTCTGGTCTGCCGCGCCGTACCACCCACGCGGCGCGGCAGACCAGCTGAGCACCGTGGCTGTTGTGTGATGCTACGGAGCGGTCCTGGGTTGCAATTGTGATTTACGCTCCCTGTATCTACTTTCAACCATTTGTGACAGTTGTCCTGCCTCCAGATCTGCTTTCAACCCATTCACACATGCTGTCGCGGCCACCTTCAACGAAGATCTTGTTGATTCATGGGGTACCGGATTCGCTGTCAACGTAAGCTCCTCGGACAACTGACACAAATGCAAAGCTCATAGTGTCCACAAAATTGAAATTCAGGGAGTGAACAACTATAACCTGCAAGTCAGGCGCAATTTCGATCAATACGCAGACGCACCATTGGATCGCAACGACGGCATGTATCAGCCGTTTCTCACAGCCGGTGCCGTAGGCGGAGAGTACGACTTGAGCAAAATTAGAGAGGTATCCGGTAAGTTCGACTAGAGACACAGAGGATGGTGCTCTGTCAGTCTGCATCTGTCCTGTGCTTTTTAGGCCATATGGATCTACCAATACCTGGAGTGAATGAACTGTTCGATTTGGATGGCAGGATTATGCTCAAGGGTGAGATGAACTCTTATTTTCATTGATCAATGCGTAACTTATGAGACGGCGGTTCAGGCGGTGGAAATGGAATACTGAACAGTGCACTGGAATTCCCACTGACGTTATCGGATCCGAACGAACGTGCACCGTACACGTTCAAATATCTGAACTTTATGGCAGATCGCCATATGCAATATGGTCACGTGGTGCCGAACGTCAATCTGTTCCTCGTCGGAAAGGACAAAATTATGGATAGATTGTCACAGAATACTCTGAACCCGACTATGATTGGGTGAAACTGTGTGGGCGGAGCCAGTGAAGAGACGCAGGCGGCAAAGAAAGACATTGTTTTCTGCTTTTTTTACCTGGATTTCTATGAAGCCTCGTTCTCAAAATTTGCTTTGTTGTTCAATGTTATCAGAAGAAAATTATGAGTATTTGGAATAAATAATGTCAGTTCATGTTGATTAGGAGAGCTAATTAGGATTATCGTGACAACTCGTCCGCTGCAGGAGGACATCATCGCCGTCTGCGGTTGAGTCCCGCCCACTTGGTTTCGTACAGAATATAAAACAAATAAGGAATGAAGAGAAAGTGTAATGAGAGTAAAATGCATAGAGTGGACAAAAATTCGGAGTCAAATAAACTATAAGTAGAATAAACTGGCAGAACCTCCTTTGATGGGCTGAAGAAGAAAAAAGACAAAGAAGATATTTATAGAAAACTAAAAGAACGACCGATCAAAGATATAAGACGTCGGCTGCGCGATGACGCTAGTGGGCATTGTCCGTGGGCGGCTTGCGCAGCCGGAACTGGATCATTTGTCGCCGTGAACTCTTGCCCTCCGCTTCCGTACTGATCTCGGATTTTATCCGCTATCACATAGCGGTCACCGATATGATCGCATCGTTGATCTTGCTGTTTCTAGTGTATTTTCGACTGCTGGATGCTCGAGGTAGAATTACTTTGACTATTTTTGTGTAGTAATCAGTACAGGCGATCCTTTCCCCCTGATTTCTACTTTTTCTACCGAGCCTTTTTTTCGCCAAAATTGTTCTTTTAAACTCTGACTTGGAAACCACTGTCACAAGTGAAGTCATCGTTTGACCTTTCATACGAAATGAAGCTTGCTAATCCTGCACTTGTCAAATCTTTCTCTCATTTTATTACTTGTTGTTCATGTGCCTTTCAGCCTCTCTCTCTCTCTCTCTCTCTCTCTCTCTCTCTCTCTCTCTCTCTCTCTCTCTCTCTCTCTCTCTCTCTCTCTCTCTCTCTCTCTCTCTCTCTCTCTCTCTCTCTCTCTCTCTCTCTCTCTCTCTCTCCCTCTCTCTTTCTCTCCCTCTTTCTCTCTCCGAAATACTTTCCAATCCGGATGAATAAGGTGGGTGTTGGTGGAAATCCGAATTCGAATAAATTCCCCTAGTAGTTGAGTGCGAACAGAGAAAAAACATTTTTCCAGGAATGGAATTTTTCACCCTTGATTTTTTCCCTGGGCTATTAGACCTTTTTATATGATTTTTGTGTTCGTGATTTTATATAGAATATAGCACTATATTTCATATCATAGTAACTTCCATTTGCTTTGTAAAAGTGAATGAGTGAATAGTAAACGCAGCCTTATCTCATACAATTTGCTCTTCCTCACCCCCTCCTCCTCCAGCTCCAGTGAAATCTCCCACTGCATGCAGACAACAATAGTAGTAAACAACACAGTTCTCTTGGAACCCTTTAGTTTCAAAGAAAATTACGGCCACAAAACGTGCGCCTGCTCCTTTATTGCACAACCTTTCCTCTGCTTCTCTGCCCTCTCCACCTTTCCCATGCTATCTCATTTCAGCTCCTTTCATTCGCGATCGTCCACGAGGGCTTGGACTTCTTCAGTTACCCACCGGTATGACGGATGAGCGTTCCGGTCCATTTTTTCCTAATCTGTACATTGCTGGAGACAAGGTGAACAAGGATACTGTAGTTCTAGGATGAGCAGTCCTAGATTTTCATTTAGGCTGGTGAGAAGCCCATGTCCGTGCCGGATGTGCATTTACCCGGACAGAAAGCAGATTTCAGTGGACGGTAAGCACCATCGTGCAACCCGTCTTCGTTGCAGGACCGCCAACAATTTTTCAGAATGCCAACAAAATCATGCTAAATGTTTGCAGCTCTGCATTCAACCCATTCACTCACGCAGTAGCCGCTGTGTTTAATGAAGATCTTGTCGATTCGTGGGGAGCTGGATTTGCCGTCAATGTGGGTCCCAGTAGGAAATGGCTCGACGACTACTGTAATATTGGGTGTTCAGGGTGTTAATAACCATGATCTTCAAGTGCGGAGAAATTTTGATCAATTTGCCGACATCGCTCTTGAAAGGAATGACGGCATGCATCAGCCGTTCTTGACAGCTTTTTCAGTGGGTTCAGAGTACGACTACTCGAAAATCAAAGAGATTTCAGGTGATTTCTGGATTAAATGATTTAAATGTGTTCCTAATCGTCTGGAAAGAAATTTAGGGAGAGATTTTTATTATTTAAGGCCACTTGGATCTACCCATTCCTGGAGTGAACGAGCTGTTCGACTTTGATGGAAGGCTTATGGTGAAAGGTGGGTTAACAAAATTTCTAATTTCTCCAGTAACAGAACTTCATCTGACAAGTGTTTAGGTAACGGAAACGGTATTCTGAACAGCGCAATGGAATTCCCGTTGACTCTTTCTGATCCGAACGAACGTGCACCGTACACGTTCAAATACTTGAACTTCATGGCTGATCGACATATGCAGTATGGCCATGTGGTACCAAATGTCAATCTGTTCCTCGTTGGCAAGGATAAGATCATGGATCGATTGGTGCAGAATCGCCTTAACCCAACAATGATTGGTTAGGAGGAGAAGCTTGCTCATTGGTTGAAGATTGCATCGATTTTTTTGTTTTCAAAATTCTGACGCTTTGAATGCCCCTTTAATATGACAAATGCGTAGTAGAGTAGGGCTTGAAAGCAGAATTCGGCTGTAGGATTTGATTGGTTTTCCGAACATTAGAGTTGTCAATGTGCATAGCTATGCAGAGGAATAATAATAAGGATAGTTGTGAAATAATACGTTCCTGTTAATAAATTTCATAGTTTCCCCTGTTCCCGAAATACACTGGTCGTCGATGGAATTGCGTATTCTACCGTCTCGGTGAGCACGCGACGCGGCCGCGCCGCTCGCGCTACCGTTACAACAGGTTCAGGATCAAATTTATTTGATGTCAACTATGAAGAAAGTTAACTATCAAGAAAATCCTATGGCTTGCTCTCACAGCAGATAGACATGGCCGGAGGAGCCCGACTGTATGTACGAATTGCTTTACAAAATGAATGAAAACTTTGTATGAGTATATTTTTAATTGTTTATTTTTATGGTATCAACTATTATCTGTATATATAAAAGTGAAAGTTTGTGTGTGTGTTTGTGTGTGTGTTTGTGTGTGTGTGTGTGTGTGTGTGTTTGTATGTGTGTATGTTCCGAATAGAAATCGCGGAGAGTGAACCGATCCGGACCAAATTTTGCATGCGGAGGGCCCGCGTTCTTCCACAATGGACTTGTGGACTTCTTCCACAGCGCCTCCGTAAGCGCCTGCAGATACGTGGCCATGATGGGTTTTGGGACTTCTTCCACAGCCGCCCGAAAGCGCCGGCGGATATGTACATTGCCACGCTGCCTTCGCCTGCAAGGAGGCGGAGCACATCCGACTTGGACCGGGCCTGTTCTCCGTTATTATTGTCTATCCTTGCAATAGTGGCAGCTCAACTAGAGGAGCTTATGGTAGATAACGCTTATCGAATCACTAGGACTCTCATTTTCTACAAAAGAAAGGAGCAACGGTTTAAATAGGTCAGATGTGACCACAACATGCATGTTTTTGATACATTATCAATTTGGTGGTATTGATGGATTGGGATGCATTTATCCATCGTTTTTTTTTTACTCTGGGGAAGTTTCATAGAAAAATTTCTTTCTTTCCATTAGTGCAGATGATTTCCACAATTTTTTGAACTTTTGAATCGCTGAACAATGTTAAAATTCATTGCCACTTTTCGATGGATCAGTTTTTCATACAAAATGCAGGAATAGCATAACTAATTACTTCCCTACTTATAACCCAATCTTGCATCACAGAAAACCGCTTAAATTCCCTGATCGTTTTTAGTGATCAATAATGCCTTATAAATCTAGAATATCTGAAAGTCAACAAGATTATCTATATATACATATATTAAACGATTGCCGAAAAAGCCTAACGAAAAAAGTTAAGGAAACTGCAAACTCCGCGGGCTAAAATGTGCAGAAAAAACGCTTGATATAATAATTGTGCACCCTTCTGAGTTCTGTATAGTTGTGAGCACATTGTTTCGTTGGCCAACTAAAGTCTAAGCGAGATGGGTCCCATGGAAACTACAAGCGTTCATGGCTCTATGGACTATTTCAACAGAAGAACATTTGTTTTAAAAAACTGCAGCCTATCATCGTATTTTATTTATACTGAGCTCCGAAAAATCAATATGAGTTGAAGAGGGAGCTAATGACGGACTGATGACACTGTGTCCGCGAGATGTGCCTTCAGGCGCCCGGTACCTACAGGACATTAAATCTATCCTGCCACATGGAAGGGAACAAAATAAATGGATGGAATGCATGAACATTTCAACTCGAGAATCCAATCTTAACTGACCAATGAAGGAAAATATCAGAACAGCTCTCGGAATATTGTGCAGTTAAACTATGAAAAATGCGTTAGGACACATTTCTTCACATTTACATTCTTGGCAATGTTTTCACATTTCTATATGTGACCTCAATACATATGGATCCGCTCCGTAATAATGAATAATAATTGCTTTACTAATTTCCTCTATTTAAATAGATTTCGTTTTGGTTTTGGTGTTTGTTTTTTTTTTTCGCCTGTTCGTGCGAGTTTTACTAACAAAGCTGATAGCCGCTTGTGCATGCTGGAAAACAGCCCCGGTCCAGAGCCGATATAGCCTTACCATCGATGCCTACCTGGCTATATATCCGCAGGCACTTTCGAGCGCGCTGTGGAAGAAGTCCCAGATCCCACCCTGGCTATGTATCTGCAGGCACTATCGAGCTCGCTGTGGAAGAACTCCTCAATACCATTGTGGAAGAACGCTACGCCGCCTTTTGCATGCAGGTCCAGGACGGGCCGGCGGATGTCATAGGCTACTTTCCGCCGGGAACTATTGATTGATTTATCGACTATATCGATTTTATTGATTTTTCGACGTTTTTGCTCAGAGACTAGCGAGGACATGTCCACTAGGGTTTCTGAGTACGCTGAACACGAATATGACAACCATTTTGCACCAAATTATCGATTTATTGATTTTATCGATTTTTCCCAATTTTGCTGAGGGACTGGCGAGAACATGCCCACTAGGGTTTCTGAGGACGCTGAACACGAATATGACAACCATTTTGCACCAAATTATCGATTTATTGATTTTATCGATTTTTTACCGAATTTGCTCAGGGACTAGCGAGGACATGCCTACTAGGGTTACTAAATGCGCTGAACACGAATATGACAACCGTGTTGGGTGAGGGTATCGATTTATTGATTTTATCGATTTTTTCCACTTTCGCTCGGGGGCGGGCAAGGACATGTCTACTGGGGTTCTCCAATGTGCTGAGCTAGAATATGACAACCGTTTTGGGTGAGGGTATCGATTTATTGATTTTACCGATTTTTTCACTTTCGCTTGGGAGAGGGCGGGGACATGTCTACTGGGGTTCTCCAATGTGCTGAGCAAAAATATGACGACTCTCTTAACGAAGTTATCAATTAATTGGTCTTATCGGCGTTTCTCACTTTTAAGGGGGTGATCACCGATGATTACTTGAAATCGATGTACATATTTGTACCCTGATTATCCGCATGAGCGTGAAAAGCCCGGGGTAGTGAAACTCCCGAGCGAAGCCGGGTATACCGTCTAGTAGTTAATATTTCTGTCAATTTTATTTCCTGTCCGGGTCCTCAGAATGGCGCAGACCCCAATTTCTTTCCCACGCCCCCTCCCACTCCGCCCACTTTCTGGGTCCGCCACTGGTACGTGGTTGATCACATAAGATCAAACCGTTTCTACCAGCCACTGAGATGACTTCAAGGAAGAAAAACAAGGAATACTTCACATGCTGCAGATATCATACAATAAGATCGTTGATAATACGTCGATTGAGTAACTGCGCAAGTTTATTAAGGACACGAAGCTCAAACACATGTTTTCACATTTTCTCGAGGTGCTTTCATAGGCAAGTCGATAGGAATATCGTTATCCACGTCACTCTGATCACTGGCCACATTTGACTCTTCTCTGATCGCCGAGGTGAAGTGCCACTGTGGTGTTGGTGCAAAACAGGTCACTTGACCAATTCTGTTGTCTCGACGCCATTTTGCGCGACGATTTTGGAACCACACCTAGAAGATAGGAAGGAGAACTGATAGAAGAGTATTGAAATAAGCTGCTAAGATACTATGCACCTGTATTCTTGCTTCCGAAAGTGTCAGTCGAGCGGCGAGTTCTTCTCGAGCTGCAACGTCTGGATATTGGCTGTGGCGGAATGTGGCTTCAAGAACGTGCAGCTGCAAATGTTCCCATAGTTTCCATACTCATCCCAATGACCTCTTAGAGGTAATCGCCGGGTAAGAGCAGGAGCAGCTCCGTACCTGATAAGCGTTGAACCACGTTCGGCATCGTCTTATTTTTGCCCTTGGATGAGGTTCTATTGGGGGTTCCACAGCACCTCAAGATTGGAAGGTCAGATTGAACCAACATTTCATGGATCCGAAATACAATAATGTGGAAGCAGTTCAATGATTTTTATAACTCTTTAATAATAAAAGCAAGAAAATAAGGGATTTAGGCTTCCTAATAAGTGATAAACTAAAAATCGCCTCTCACTGTATGTAGAATGATAGCATCTAAGGCGCACCTTCGAACATACAGAATTTTCAAGCCTTTAAAGACAAAAAACCCACAGATATTAACAAAAGCTTTCAAAACATATGTTCGTCCTACCGTTGAATGTGGCACCATGGTCTTCAGTTCATTCACGAAAAAAGACGTTGATTTGTTGAGAACAGTTCATTCACGAAAAAAGACGTTGATTTGTTGAGAACGTCCAGAATAGTTTCACTCTTTCACTGCTCTGATGCAGCACTGTTAGTTACAGTCTTATTCCAAATGGCTATGAAAAGCGTAAGCAGCTTGGATTATCTAGTCTCATCTCGGATTATCTAGTCCACAGCAGAAGGCTAAAGAATGTCTTGATTCTGGCATTCAAAATCCTTGATAGAGAAATGTCAGTCGAACCTAGAGATTTCTTCAATCTCACTCCCTCTAGAAAAAGAGGTGCTCATTTGAAGCTGAGGGTTTCAGTAGCAGAAACTCAGATCAGATCCGAATTCTTTTCTCGAAGAGTTGTCCCCGCTTCTAATGCGATTTTGCGTATCACTTTGAATGATTGTACATTTTTCTTGTATAGTTCTATTTAGCTTTGTACATCCACGTGCAATTGTGCACATCCACAGATAAAAGATAAAGATGAAGATGAAAAAGTCTACGATCAATAAAATAAAGAGTGCTACCATTTCTGCAAAGAATGACGGAAATGAATGAAGTCAACCGTTTTCAACTTTTAACAGTTGATTTCAGTAGTTTTTACCGTTTCAGCCCTTAATATTCTAACCATTTTCAACTTTTGGCCATTAATTAACACTTTAACCACTTTTAACCATTATATTTAACCATTTCAACCGTTTTGACCATCAATAACATCTTTGTGGACTCACCTCTTACATCATAACGGAAAAGATATTTTGGCCACTGCACCATTTCATTCCCACTGCAATTGCTATCACCATATCGCTGCATCTTTAGCAGTGTTTCCCTCTAAATACAACAAATACTGTAAGAAAATAAAGCGTATTATTCAGTGCCAGGCTTTGGTGCCGTAGGATGGAGATGGGGGGGGGGGTGTGGAGTCCAGAAAAAATGGGTTGCCAATTTTATCAAAAATGTTTAATGATATAATCGTAAATTTTGCATAGACTTATATGTACTTATTGCGTAACTATTGTCGTTATGGAGAACAATATGAAGAACAATCTCACAGAAGAGCTGGATAGAAGAAGAAGAACGGCGTGCCTCCCAAAGAAGCCAACTGGTGGACCCCGACCTCCGTGCTCATCTCTTCAATACTACAGCTCTTCCAGCGTTCGGTTTTGCTGCGGAGACGTGGGCGGACATTACAGCCACGTCGAAGACGTTACGCACCATATACAGAGCGCTCGGACATTGTCTTTTGAGGTACAACCGGCGTACACAACGCCAGGCCGAGTTTCGCATCTCCGATTTACGACAAATGTCTTATCGTGACCGCGTGGAACAAGTACTGGAGGCTAAACACAGATGATTCAATCACATAATGAGAAAGGATGACGATAGATAGACAAAAAGAACTCTGGAATAAATCCTAAGAGGAACGAGACGACCTCGAGAGACGGGCCATCTGAATGCTATGCTGGAAACAAATCGGAACTCTTGTCAAGGTCGTCTTCGATGCTCCTAGGTGACGGTGACAAGAGAACCAAGTGGAAGCGATGCTGAGATCTGCAGAACAAGTGACGACCGGCCATCCAAGTCTCTAATTGTAACTAAGTAAGTAATGGATACTTCTCAGTCCGAATTCAAAATTATTTTCCAATTAATTTATCTTTGGAATGCAGCTATACGGCTTTTCAAGTTGGAAAAATTCCAAATTGCTGAAGACACTGTCATCTGAACTAAAATGGGTTCGATCATTGCTATAATATCCACGCAAAGCAGAAAATATCACTAACGACCCACCGCGTGTGCGTGCTAGCTAGCTTGGATGCCGTGATTATGAAAATCACATCTAGGCTATCAACGTTCACTTAATTATTCTAGTCACGCAAACCTCGAAGAAATTCGTCGACAGCATTGACTCAGTGTTCCTAAGCGTGAGACCAGAGAAACGAGATGTCGTCGCCATTACAGCGTGGACCTCCCATATTATTGAGTGGGCGAAAAAATTTCCGCCTTTTTTACAGCAAAGTTGAGTCTTTGATTAACAAAAACAAAACATGTGCATCAACTATAGTCATTGGCTATAACTTTTTCCCATCTCTCTGGAAGACGGCGGTAGAAAACCTCGTCCTTCAACTCGATCCATTTCTTTACCCATTTTTCAGCATCTTCGACAAGATTGAAGGCGCTGCTCGGAAACCTCGTGGGTCCGACCCTGCACAGTCTGGTGAACAAGGGCAGCATGAGATAGCACATCCCAGCGGAGTGGTTCACGTGTTTCCTTGACGGCATTTGTGACATATGGGCGAGCATTGTTACGCAGCAAAATAACTTTGTTCTGTCTTGCCTCGGAGTCCTGCAGTTTCTGTTGCAATATTCTACTCAAAGAAATCAGTTGCTCTCTGAAGAGGTGGTCTGTGATTGTCTGACCTTGTTTCAGTAGTAAAAGTTTCAGCAGAAAAGAAGTGCTTCGCACGAATGATGCTTATTTGCCTCAAATGTCGACATGATCATTGTTGTAAAACACAATGATGTTGATGCAAATCCAAACAAATATGCGCTGATTGGTATTGAAAGCTGTCAATCCAACAAAATTAAGCAGGGTTTATGCAGCATTTGCAGGGGCAACTAACTATTATAACTGTTCACCGCTAAAGGGCGGAAACTTTTCACGCATCCAATTTATCCAAACAACTATAACATTCAGTGACAATGGACAATTTAGGCCATCATGCTGTGTGTGCCGAGTTCAATAGACAGCCTCCATGTCAAAAGAAAGCGACGATGAGTTCAATGTGGTTACGAACGCCTTTTGCAAGAAACAGCAGAGCACGTAACTATGTGATATTTGACCTTGAATGTTTTTGAACCATGTTCAGAAACTACAGCTGAAACTTTACCAAACAACAGCCTCTGCTCAACAAATTACTATTAAACATTAACATTTATTAAACATTCTTTGCATGGAGTAGGGGAACTCTTTGACGGAGTTCGGGTTCAGAAAACCGGTAGCAAATAACTGAATTAATTAATTGTTGAAATTCTAGTTCTCATTTTGAAATGAGTCGAACAAAGACATCATTTTTGCACAGTATCGTCGACCACCATTAATATCTTCTGGCAGAACACAGTGAAGTTAGCTGAAAAAACAACGTTTTGGATGCCTCGAGAGAGGAGAAAATTGTCTCTATTTTTGAGTGCGAATAGGATGCAAAACTGGTGTTGACCAGACATCAGATTGTCAATTAAGGAATTTCCAGATTTCCTAACTGTTCTGTTTGACAGCCGGTAGCTTCAGAATTCCAATCCTTGTCGTTTAATCTAGTCTTCTTCACTTTGGAGCAGTTTTGTGCGGTCATATCACTATCATCCGACATAGAAAAATGACTAGCAAAACTCCCTCCTCTCAGGAGGGAAACCAGTTCCTGCTAGAAGCAATTGTCAACATGACGCGAAGAACATCATTTGCCGCATTATCAACCCATGTTCTGAAGGCTTTTGAGGTGGATTGGACGTAAGAAAGCTATCCGTAATGTAACGTGGCCGCATCTGCAGTGGATGTAGTACATACTTCGAGTGACTATACTACCTCTTGCCTGGGATATAACCCTCGAAATCATTCCGTTTGAACTTCGGCATTTAATACTAGACGACCTAAATATGTTCAAATGTATAAGCTTACCCATCATTTTTTCCAGTTTATCCGGCAGCTTCTCAATTCCGATGAACAGAATGTATATAGGAACGGCTGAGAACATCACACCCAATCCAATTGCTGAAAATTCCTTGGTAATACTGGTCATAAAAGGTGAACATTAATTTGTAACATGATCGGTCTCGTCTCCGTGTCAAGCTCAAAACAGTGAATTTCAAAAATTTAAAGTAGAGATCGTTGCTATTGATGAATTGGTGCCAGAATTGGCCCTGTTATCGGGAGTTTTGAAGTCTCCTCTTCCCCCTCTCTTCCTACATGGCGTGGACCGACGCGAACACCACTCATGATCCTCCTACTATACAGGGTGACAACAAAGTCTTTGGCCATACTTTGCAGGTCATAAAAATTCTTGTAGGTTAGGCAAGGGAACCAAAATTTAATATGAGTTTACACAATGCATGTGCTTCAAAAACCACTATTAAGATTTTGACCAAACCTCCAGCCTTTCCGATATAGGCCTCAAAACCCTCCCGAGCCGCATAACCTAAGGTCCGCACCTCCTCGGGGTAAACTCAACCCTACAACTCTCACAGGGTTTCACCAATAGTTGCCATAATTTTATAGAAGCAAGCTAAAGGAGCGTGCTATGGAGCAAATATACAGGTATATCCAGATATGTTTGTATCAAGGAGTATGAGAAATATTTCGTGAATGTGTCATAGTCACGAAATTGACCTCACAACCAATGTCTCATGAATTTTTCTTCAAAAGCAGTTACAAAGTTGCTTTAAAAGATTCCTCCCATGCATATAATGTGCGGTTGGGACTTAGCAAAAAAACACAATCATGGATTCCTCCAACGATACTTTGAGCACTGACTTCCCCTCTGTGTTTTCCCGAAAACTGCAACAGATGAACACTTGGTGGTGTTTGCTCCAAAGAAAGACAACAATAGGAAATATTGCTAGCAGTAAAAGTGCCTTCACTTTAGGTCATTTTCGAGGAATTATTGACTTTCGATGTGTTCTCTACCAATATTTTCTGGCAAGAAATCATGACAGACCTGAGCCAGCGGCCACGCTGATGGCGAGCACACCACTTTCAGCACTAAATACATCTAATCTGCCGACATCTTTGCCGCAGAAACCTGTACTTTTGGGGGAATATAGAGGACACTTTGGGCATTATTCCTAATATTTTTCATGCCGGTCTTCTCTGTCAATAGAGGGTCACACCAACTAATGCGGTGAAATGTTAACATTTTGAATAATTCCTTTAAAAATTGTCTTAGCCAATACTATAGTTCAGAAGGCGTAGGAAATGCTCAATTTTGAATAAATCTGAAGCGCTTCAATAGTTTTTCTGCGGAAAGTGAGCAGAGGATGGTATAAATAGAACGTTCTACCATGCTTTGTAGGAAAGGAGCAACCGCATCTCCGCACTACTTTACTTTATGACGCTACCATTTTACTCAAATGCTTTGACACTGTGTCAAATACTAAAGATATGTTGGTAGCGACATATGCAACACAACCAACATCATTGCCGCTAATTGTTTGCTGATGTTGTCAGGGAAAAATTCTGTGAAAGTTTTGGCCAAAGAGTTTTGGCCAGACTTTGTTGTCACCCTGTATAAAACTGGGTCCAGATCTCCCAAGGGTCAGAACTCGAGAGTCTTGAGGAACCTTTTTTGAGGTCTTGAGTAGTATCACCCAACCGTAATTTTCTCAACGTCCGGTCTCTCGCAGAAAAGAGAGGGGATAGGAAATTGATGTATTTGAAATTTGGCCTTAGATAACATAAATTTTTCTAACCTGCATCGACTGGCGAACCAATTATAGGGAGAACAATGATGAAAGATGATCCTATCACAAACACAGTTGGAATAATCAAGTTCACCTGTGGCAATGAATTGGTCAATTGCTTATAGCATTATGGGCGAGTGGTAGAAAATTAGTTAAATTCATTAACTCCATTATTATGACGGCATCATTTTTGACATTATTTACATAAGCATATGGTTGCATACCTTTACTGGTCGTGGAGCGTTAGGATATTTACACCGCAGCCTGAATAGCGCTATCGCTACCACAGTGTACGCTAACCATGCCGTCACTTGACTTGCATTGATCAGCACGTAAAGATTGCTCGATAAAAATAGGTAGCCAATCGATAAAAGACACTAAATCGAGTGAAATTTACGAAAAACCTTTTGGAGATAGTAAGGCTGTCGGTATACTCCTCGAGGAGTATAGCACCTCTTACGGGCGACTTCATTTTTGATACCTATTGATTGTGGGCGGGCCGATATGGGCGTCTGACCGTCCGCAATCGATACGTATTAAAAATGAAGTCGCCACGACGATGGCGTTGCTAGGTGCTGTACTCCTCGAGGAGTATACCCGCAGCCTGAGGAAAGGAAAATAGCTTCGAGCATCTCTAATTTCTACAGGAAATGTGTGTATGAGTGGCGCTCAAAGGAATCGTTCCAACCCAGAATCGTTGTGAGATTTTCAACTAAGAGGGTCGCTCCAGAATATTCTGGTCACTATGGCATACGTTTTTCGTAAAAAGAAAAACTTCCGAAAACCTTTTTCGAGGCCCAACACTTGTGAGACTCCTCAACGGACTAATGCCAGGTTTTCAGCCTTTCTTTGGTTTTCGCTTTGCTACCTTTGTTGTTGATCGCCATCTTATTCATTTTGCGCTAGTGCACTGCTTACAGACTAGTACCTTCACTAGTCCGTATCCCTCCACTACCCGACTCCATCGCACCTATTACACAGTTGTGAGCTCGTCGGAACTCACGGTGAAGATCACTGCCGGTACTGGCGTTCGAAATCTTTTGTTTATCAATTTTAACACCGCAGGCATCTGCCCCTCACGTGCAGCACAAAAGAATAATCTAAAAGAAGTTTTCTACACGGAAAAGTGATTCAACGAAAGTTCCCATTCGCAGACCTGGAGCTCGTCAGGATATTACCATTTGCAGATCCAATTGTAGAAAAAGCCACACATAAGGGCATTATAAACGCGAATTTTCCATATACTTTCTCAGCAAACAACTGAAAGCGTGAACAGTAGTATGCCATGGTTCTGGAACAACATTGAAGATTGTATTGTTCTTTATAAACAGATGAACGTTCCAGAAAAAGAAAATTGTGCAAAGTGTGGGGGAAGTACCGCGGGTGTGAAACTACTGAAACAGGTCGAAACAGCACCGAGGCACACATAACAGCATTGTATCACCTACCACGGCAACTGCTGGACTAATAAGCACTTCATCCGGTGAGACAATGACGTATAAGGCGATGTTATAAAGCGTGTAAATCACAGTAACAATGACACTTGAAGACATAATGGCAATAGGTAGATTCCTTCAAAATATTAGCAATCAATGTGCATTTGTTTGAATTTGCTTATTTTTGTTATTATCAGCCGAATTGTGAGAGGGCGCGTGTGGCGCAAAGGTAAGAGGCTCGCTGCGTACGCACACGGTCGATGGTTCGATCCCGCGCCCGTGGCCAACCAAGCCATCCATCCCTCCGGGGTCGGTAAATTGGTACTAGCGGAGTTTGGGAGGATGAAGCCACTGATTTGATTCATCGGAATGCCCCCCGCAAGTCACTGTATAGGGCACATACGCATTCAACGCCTCTACGATTCCAGATGAAGTCGAATGCGCGGCGCATCCCTCGTGACGGGATTGATCAACGCCGACCACTTTATTTATTTATCCTTCATCAGCCGAATTAATCGACGGACAATGAGGTTCTATTGCGTTGCTGCTTGAGAAACACGAAAATGTCGAGTACGTCCCACCATGTCGCTTGGTCCACATCGCTATGGAGCATTAGGGATGTGGCATACTTCACTGCGACGCTGTCGTTGCGACCATTCACCACCAAAAGTTTTCGCTCAACTGATCTTACCCCAACACGCTCTTCCACGCAAATTGTGTGACAAGATATGAGAACTTATATCATTTTGTTCACATTATTTTCATCCATTTTCTTCACAAAGACGGTGTCGCTGTTGAGTATGCCACAGGCTTTACGCAGCATCCGTCAGGTAGCTCGGCAAAACAATACATGCCGCCCTGGTTGATCTCCATGGGAAATCGTCCGCAATTGACTGCACGTGTCTGACACATACTAATCTAGATCACCTTGACTCCATTCGATCGTCGCTTATACCGGGTGGGCGCTAGCAATCCTTCCATTTGTCTCACTCACGTGCCAGAGTAGTATAACGAGTTCTGTTCAATCGAGAAACACGAGGAGCATCGTATCGTCCTTTGAAGGAGATCAAGAAGAAGTCTTTCCATCGGGTCGGTGGTGTGTTCCTGTATAGCGCCTGACGTTCCTCGGAGTCCACTAGCTGACGGCTCTTGTCCAACGGTTGTCGTTGAGACACATTACGTGTGTAGCCCACTTGATCTTAATGAATTTGGGATGAGCTGCAGCGTCCCTGATCTCCGACTGCTTATGGTGGAACTTCGAGTTCCCGCCCTCACTTGCTAGAGGCGGCTTACTCCTAGCATCATCCTCTCGATGGAGTGTTTGACGAAGCTGACCGCATTCTCACCCTGCTTACGTAATGCTCATGTTTCCGAAGCGTACATTAATGGCGGGAGAACCGTGGTGTTGAAGAGGTGGGCGCGGAGTCTGGTGTTCTTCTTCTTTAGTACGCACAAACTTCCCTAGTACGCACGAATGAAAATTGCCTTCATTAAGGCAGAAACCTACTCTCATACCTCGAACGGTTTGGCGTTGTCAAGGTCTGAACGCTGTGAAAATTCCCCTAGCATGACGATATTTTCGCACAATTTTCTGTTTGTGGCTAGCCGATACACGATAAAGCCGCATTTGAAAAATAAACACACCTTTCAGGATTGATGAGTTCTTCGGTGATAAAATTCAAATAGGACCATCCCTGGTAAGCAAATAGTCCTGAATAGAAACCAACTGATCCTTGATAGAAATCAGTGAAGGTGCTTTCGAACATATTTTCAAACGAATGTCTGTAGTACGGACCACCTGAACAAATGTTAAACGTTTTCAAATTATGCACTCAAAAACGTCACAGTGTTGCAAAAATCTTGATAATCACCTGTGATGAAATACCAAGCACCAGTTACAATTACTAACAGAAGTGCAAGAACTTTGACATATGTGAACCAATCCTGTACTACAGTCACTAGTTTCACAGAATAACAGTTTACAACACTCAGTGTAACTGAAACTGGAGCCATTTATGGTTAAGGTGTGAACGTGTAACCTATATCCAGATACCTGTGTAACCTCACGCAATGATATTGCGAGTAAGAAGCTGACCACGGTCGAAAGACCTACCTATCATTAGACCTGCAAGGATTTCAGTACTCCAAGGCGGAGGACTACAAGTAGGGTAGAATGGTCGTAAAATATAATGAGCAAACGTTAGACCAACAATACTTCTAGCACACGGTCTGAAACCAGAAGAACCGTCATAAATGGTAGCTAGGAAAGATTATGAAGCGAAATAATGCAATGAAATAAACGAAAATGATATGTAGTTGGAAAAACTAGGGAGTTTCTTGAAAATGACGTTCTGGCCGAGATTTTACGCATTTCTGTGTACAGCACATTTCTACACATATCGAGATGGTGTATTAACAATTTTCATTAATATTTGAAATTCTTAATGATCTAATCCTTAGTTCCTATGTTTTAATAATGACGACTACGCCATAGACGAAATGACAAGCGCCATAGACGAAATGTCAGGCAGTCGAGAAAAAAAGAAGAACGTAGAACATCAACTATGTAACACATCACATAAGGACATGCTATCTGCAATTGTTATTCATGTTCTTCAGAACACAACATGAAAGAATAATTCGAACGGGGACGATGCAAAGTAAAAATCAAAACAAGCATCTCCTAAAGACGGCCCTTAGCGACACAATACATCTCTATGATTCCTTGCCGCATCGCTGCGCGACATCGGCGTCGCGGCAAAAAGTAAGCAAGTTCTCGTCGTCGTATCCATATTGCGGCAGCGCCGCCACGACATCGTCGGCCTACTCTTGATTATGGGCGACTGCCGCCGAGGTAAAACTATGAAAGCCCCTTAAAGGCAGCACCCACGAAAATTTTCGACTTTAAGATCTCAGCATTGTTGAAGGTACCGAGGGTGCTCAACACTTTCTTGAGGGCGAAACCTTCCATTAGAATCAAAAATACTACTTTTTCAAGTTCACAATCAGGTTTCGTCCAAAAGGGGTGGTCGAGTTGCGCGAACCGTTGGATGAGGACCGATAGCAAAAGATCGATATGGCCGTCTTTTTCAACAGGCGGATTTCACTGAAATCGGTTTTTTTTTGTAAAATGCGGCCTCTCCGCATCGTCGCAAGAGGAATAACAATTGAGAAATTCACACCGATCAGAAAAAAAGGACCCCTCAAGAGCCAAAACACTATAGAGTTCTCTAACCGAAAAGGAATTAGAGAAAACAGAAATTTCGTTGAGAACTGTCACTAATACTAGTAAAACAACCGTAAAATGCCAGTGCAAAAGGATCACAGTTATCATGAACACAAAAAAAACGAGGAATGAGGGAAAATGGATTAGTTCCCGAGGCATAGCGAGAAAATTCACTAGAGAAGGGCGATGACTCGGCATACAGATCTGGTGGAAATCGATCTTTCCCGCGCCCCAAGAAGATTTCGGTGCTCTACTGCAACCGTATGCAACCGAGAAAACACGTACAATCAGCTGATAAACAGGTCCAGCTAATCCTAGGAGATTCCATTGGAAGTAAGTAAAAGGACACTTACAACGCAGCTTATACCGCGAAAGCATTCCCCAAGTTCTGGGTTTTTCAAAACATTCGGAATGTTCACAGTGAAATTTTCCGTGGGTGCTGCCTTTAAGAAGATATTACTAAATAAATTTCTTAAACCACTAAGCTCACCTTACAACCATGCTCTCTATCCAGAAGCGGAGGAAACCAAGAAATGGTCCGAATGCTTCCATGATGTATGTGTAGTCGCCACCAGACTTTGTTATAAGTGTTCCGAGTTCAGCGTAGATGTAAGCCCCGATCCCGCACCATATTCCACAAAAAATCCATATGATAAGTGTTGCTCCAACAGAGCCGGCAGCTAGAATGAGCACTCACGTTTTTAAGTATTGAACTAACAAATCCATACAAACCTTCTTGTATTCCCGTCGGAGCTACGAATATGCCTGATCCTATGATGCAACCAACTATCATAGTAATGCAGTTGGTCAGTGTGAGGGTCCTTTTGAGGCCCTTTCCATTATCCTAAATTTCCACTGGTTTCCAGTAAGGTTATCATACCTAATGTGTGTGCGCCCTAGATTTTTATATAATCCTTGATAGCTGCGGAGCAAGAAGGCAGCATGAGCGTGTTTCTTCAGCATTAACACCTCGGTTTAAAGTCTTATTTTGTGCAATTTGACATCTGTTTAAACTATCATGCCAGCACATAGGCATAGGAAAGAAGCGAAGTCTAGCATTGAGTTTGCAAAAAGTCTGCTTTCCCATTTCTGAACATCTTCGATAATTTCATCCTATTTCTGTGCTCCGACAGGCAGCTCATCCTGCCTCGAGCTGTTGTTTTAGCGCCCGCACTTTGCATTTTGCAACTCTCCCGCGGCCGTGATCTTGAGCTGGCCGCAAAACAAGCGCGAGAGGCACGCTAGAATTGCCTGAGCAGAATGATTAGTCTAATTTTTTCTCCAAAATCGAACTGTGCACAAGCAACCTTTCATCTATACGTTGAATAGTATTCGATAAGAAGGTTGTGGCTCAAAACAAGCTTGTTAAATTGTGAAATCGCTCAAGAAATGATGATCTGCCTCCATAGTTTATAAGCACATCAAAATATACACGAGTTGCCAGGTTATCGACCATTATTGGGTGCCCCTCCCCCTCTTCACCCCCC
>JARK01001396.1:693828-733905 GCA_000688135.1 Ancylostoma ceylanicum | reverse complement strand
ACCCCTTCCTCCCGCTTGTTTCCCCCAGAGGGACGTGCTGCTCCCAGACACAGCGCTACAAGAGTGATTCAACCTGGCAGTAATGCCTGCATTTCTTCTATAGAAAGCCGGAGTAGGCAGATGTTGTAGCGTTTCCCTTGCTTAGCTATCGGAGATCTTGGTCTAAAAACCGACAATTCTCAAAAGGCTACGCCACGTCTCAGCCGATCAGTATGGTGAATTCCAATCATGTACGTGAAACCCTACTATTTCGTCATCGTCTGCATGAAGAGTTTTCCACGATACGTCATTAGACGACTCGTTGTCCATTGCTGAGGCAGGTGGAATTTTCCAATGCAGGTGATCATTTTGTTTGTCTCTGTTCTTTGAATTAGCATGGCCTCCATTGGTTCTGATGCTGTTCTCTTCTCCCATTCTTCCATTTCCTTTCTGAGATGTCCTATCCTCATTCTTCTGAGCACTCATCTGGAAAGACTGCTTGAACTCAACTGATACGGGGCTTATTGCTTAGCAGCTACTCACTTGTTTGTTGAGAGACTGCTGCTATCAAGTTGGCTTGTACTGCAAATGAGTAACACCACAAGGTAGACACACAGTGTTTACATCAGATTAGATAATCTTGCCGAGCTGCCGATCCTTCTCCGGCACTCGTGGGGTTTGACACCAGCACGAAGAGATTTGGCCCCGCCCACTGCCATGGAAGAAGCGAAGTGCTACTAGTGCCGAACGTGTTGTTCCACACCTCCCGTATCAGTTTCCACCAATTTACTTTTGAGCTTCTACCCCAGCAGAAAAAGTTTTGACCATACCGTCTTGGTAGAACATGTTGGTGATACTGGAACGGGGTGTATATGTGTAAGGCAGCCGTCGGGTTTGGAAGCACAGTCTTGTCCACGCGTCGGCGTAGACTGGACGAGCTCTACAGGGCTTTGTGTGGCCGGCTGAGGCTCGGTGGAAGCCGTGGCCTAGCGATCGGTCAGACGAAATGGGTGGGAAGCGGTTACATGCGAACGCGGGGTGGATGTACAAATGCGCAGGGTGGCCGCGGGGTCCACTGTTCGCCGGCGCACAAGGCGTATGCGCGACCAGGCGTTCTAAGCACATCTTTCTTTTCGTTTTTTTTTTCAGAGCGCAACAGCTCTAATGTGGACGTGCTAGGCCATATCTAACATGAATCTAACATGTATGACATGTGAGGAGACGAATAGAGCACGTGAGGAGTAGTCTTGCACTTCAGCACTGTTGCATCGTACGGCTGACGCCGAATTCTCAGGCTTATTTTCGTGCTCGCTTCGCTCGCGTTGCCTTCGTATGCGCCCCAATCGAACAACGCCGCGGACAAGTTTCAACGCGTTTCGTCTTGTATAAGGCGGAATGCTTTCACCGAGCAAACATCACAGATGAACTCTGCTTTCTATGATCGTGCGGTTTTCGAACTTTTCTCTTCGTGTTAGTTTATTTAAGGCTATATACGGCTACGATATTTCTGTTTTTGCTCCTGTATTTGCATCATCATTATAGAACGTGACGTACTATGGCTAGTAGACTAAGGTAGCTCGCTATAGTCCTTGAGGACTGTAGCACCTTGCGTCGGCGACGGAGGCCGCCGCGACGCTCCGGCCGCGATCGATGCGCACCGACCTCACAGTCGCCAGCGACGGCGACGCAAGGTGCTACAGCCCTCGAGGACTATAGCGGCTACCTAACCGTGAACACTTTATTTCACATTTAGGGCAATTTATACTGGATGCGGCTTGCGTGCGACTCTCAGGCGCAAGCATCCGTTTGCGAAAGATTTTCTACAAAGACTGGTCAACACGGCATGAAATCCCCAATGAAAGGAACGCGCGGCCGTCGCGAGGCCTTGAACGCGTGCGACTGAGCTGCGATTGCGATGCGACTGACCCCTATTCTTCATCATACCAGCCTCATCGTCCGGCTAACGCCGGACTCTCAGGCTTCTTGTGGTGGTCGCTTCGCTGGCATTGTTTTAGTATGGCACATTTCCCACACCACGTCGGCCACTCCTCACCCTATCGCTACTCGTGCTTTTCGTATCTTCCCATTTCTCGGCGTCGAAACACCCATTCCTTTGACGCAGACAGGGCCGACTAACTTTTTTCTTGCTATGTATGGCAGCCGAGATACTCCGCATCCAGATGAAGAGAGAAGCTAACACACGATAGAGGCACTGCTGTACTGTGTTATTTAGCGTTTACTCACTGTATGTAATTGGACGCAGAGGAACCGATTCAGCAATGGGAGCGGACCGGATCGATAGCATATTCTTAAACTTCTAGGTCACGGCGCACCTTCCCACAGCATTGAATCCGTATCCAGACATTTCCCCACTTTCAAGCGCCGGCGCATTTTTATCACGTGAGACCCAACTCCAGGCGTTCCCCCACTTCTGGACGCCGGTCCACCTTTATCACACCACGTGGGACCAAGCTCCATTTATCCATCCTGTCTTCCGCCCTTCTTTTTCCTTCGCTTGTCTCTGAAACATACCCACCCGCATCTTATCCTGCATATGACCTGATAAACACAGGCCAATAAACATCAACTCTCATTCATTTTCACTGTTGTGTAAACAACTTGGTCTCCCAAGCGACGGAAAGTGGACCGAAACACCTACCGACCAGGGTAAAAATCAAATTTCGCAACCTTTTCGCACATGACGCGCTGTGGTGGTGTACTTCGTTTTTGACGACATTGGCTGGTTCTCGTCACACTACTGCAGGAGCTTGACTCAAGGCAAGCGGAACTTCGTAGAAGATGAGGTGAGCAAAGCGGACTTCGTACCTGGGACCTACACTTTGGTCAGATAACCATTCCCTCCTCTGCGAATGATCTAATAATCATCCACTCGTTAGATATAGCTAACAAGGGAAGGATACCAGATGTCCGTGGCATTTCGAAATGAGATATGCCTAGTAATGTGAAGTTGGGAATGCTAATCTGTAATATGTTCTCCATTTGTGCTCTGTGCCATTGCAGGAAAAATTATGACCTTGCATGTGCAGTATATACGTACATGGACTTTCTACAACCATCTACCGTAACCACACGGAAACAGCGTTGCCATGCAAAATGTATACAGAATCTGTGATCAGCAGTCCAAATACCCCATATGCAAAATTTCACCGAAGAAATATTCGTTTACGCCGGTTTGCCAAAGATGGAAGCACTAGTACCTGTCGTATCAAGGGAGATATACATACGTGGGCATAAGCAAATTTACGCACCTCGCAGAATCCTTCCAAATTCTGCAGAGAAGGGTTATTTTAGGCGCTGACCACAAATATCAACTTAACCAATGTGGGTACGATATTCGTGTTCAGCACCTCAGATATCCCTACTATGGAGAGTTTCAGCGTTAAAAAATTCCTGAAAATTTGGGCCATGTAAGCGCCCTACACCTACCATTAGCAGTTGCACTGCTACCATAGACAAGGTAATGAGGATCCTTCAAAAAGCTCCCGCTCTTTCAGATCATGGAATTGCAAGTGAAAAACGTTGCAGAATAGCATAGAATAGATTCTCAAAGGAAAACAGCATGTGGAAGAGAAATGCAAAAAGCTGAAATGCTGCAGGGATTGAACCTGGGACTGCTTCCTTGAAGAGCGAGACACTTACTACTACACCACCACTCACCTGATCTATGCGATCAATGAGACCTTCATGAAGGATCCAACTTAGGCAAATCGGGAGTAGATGAACATATTCTCTCATGAAATTTTGCGTATAGGGTTATTTAGACTGCTGATAACAAACTCTGCATCCATTTTGCACGGCAACTTTATTTTCTTACGGTTTCGGTAGACGAAAGTAGAAACTGCACATATATACTGCACATACAACGTCATAACTGTTTCTGCAGCGGCAGAGAGCGCCGACAAAGAACATAACGGGGATCAGCATGGTCAGCTATACACTAAGAGGCATACCCCATTTTAAGATTCCACGGACATCTGGTATCCTTCCCTCGTAAGTTAGCTAAGTTCTACATAAATCCGAAAAATAACTGGAATCAATTGATTTTGGTAGGAATTACAGCTGAAAAAGTACCTAGCAGTACCCACAGCTTTGTTGGTACTGAACGGATCTTGCTCAAACTTTGAATTAAGATTGATGGAGCTACTCTTTCGCTAACTGCCAGAGGAAATTGGATTTAATTGATTTTGACGAGAGTTTGCGAGGTTATTGTGCGGAAATTCCGCCAACAGCACTGCTGTCAGCGCTTGTAGCAGAACAGGTTCTGCACGGATCTTTAGGTAAACAGGCGTATAGCTGCAGTTCTACACAAATCTGAAAAAGAATTGGAATCAGTTGATTTTGGTAGGAGTTGCAGCTGAAAAAGTACCTAGCAGTACCAACAGCTCCGCCGGTACTGAACGGATCCTGCTCAAACTTTGTAGCTAGATTAGCAGTACTACTCTCCTGCCAACTGCCAGAGGAAATTGGATTTAATTGATCTTGAAAGGAGATATTGCACAAGAATCCTCTGAACCTTAAATTTACCCTAAAATTTAGGGTTCAACACCGGTCCAGAGAATTTTCATCAAACAACTTTCTCCAGAATCAATTATTTCCAATTGTACCAGCGCGGTTAGTTAGAGGACAGCCTGCTCATTCCAATGAATAACAAAATTGCCTAGTTCGTTCAGTTACAGTGAAAATACAACCCTTAACAATGTTCATCTGCACCAGTTCGGTACAACTTCCTTTAATATCTTTCCCCAAAATCAATTATTTCCAATTTTATTCACATGGTTGGATTCAGCACCACTCCCTCTTCCTTGCCAATAAAAAGATTCTATTAGGTCGTCAAGTATGAAATGTCTGATTTTTTGAGAGGTCAGTTTGACGGCTGGTATCTTCGGGGTTTCTTTAGGTCCACTCCCATCTTTCTTTCCATTATGAAGATAAATTCTCCCTCTCTCAAAATTACCTATTTACTTTCTGACGAACTTAAAAATATTTGTTAGAGAGGAACTTTTGTGAAACTACTCGAAGACAAAAAATCGTATCATTTCGGAATATTGGTTCCACCACGGAGCCTGTAAGGTGAGGACAACTCGGAATACCCTAGAAATGTTTGGAAAGGGAGTGGCTAATAAAGGAACGGGACATCGATGTTCTGAGAAATTTCTTCCTAGTGATATAAACCTGCAAAGTGAGCGTTGTGATGAACCTGGATTATGATGCGTTGGAAGCTGTGGCTTGAGCGGATAGGAGTCAAACTATGCCTGCATATGCAGCAAGGTTTGACGTTCGTAACCCTATATTATTCAGGTGTTCAAGGCAATACGACAAGCTAAAGTGGCTCGATGAACGAATTTTTCACAGTTTGATCCCCAAAAATTGGTGCCATTTTTTGACCATTTTTTGCAAAACTGCGCTGCGTAAACCAGGGGAGCAAGGAGAGGAGTCCACCTGCCATTCGTTGCACTGGCCAAACCTTGCTCTACTTGATCACAACTTCTCCCAAGTATTAGTCCACTTCTTGGTAGAGAAAATTTTCCACTTTCAACATCATGTTGGAAATGCCCTTCGCCACGTTATTGCCGCCTGCTTCCCTGGCTTCCAAGCCGTTGGCGCAACCATGCTACCGGTAAGATGGCAAGGCTGTGCCGGTAGCATAGAGGCATATTTGGATTGCTCGTATCCAATCTTGTTGAAGAAACATTACCCAAAACTGTCTCATTCAAAATCAGACATTTCATACTTGACGACCTAATACAAAAGCTCCCCTATTTTTCGTGATTTTCCACAATATTCTCGAAAAAAAAACTCGGTTTACGTTTCTTAACGTGTTTAGACGTGCTTCTCCACCACTAACACGTTAGCTGCGTTATCCTGCTGAAGATCGATCGTTACCGGCTTCGACTGCTGGTTTCACTGCTGGGGATCGTAGATTTTTCACATATCAAAAGGGACTTCGTAATTTTTTTCGCTCGAGGTAAGCTCGTGCCGAACTCTGGTTCTCGTGCACACACACACATGAACTGCCAATTAATTAATAGTAGGATAGTCGCACGCGCGTCAGTCGCACGCATCTAGTATAAATTGTCCTTTTAGCGTTATTTATAGTGTGTCGGAGTCCGATTCGGTCGGATAAGAGATGATACGTATCGATCCTCATCGGTTGGATTCCGGATCGATACGTATCATTTCTTATCCGACCGAACCAGACTCCGACGCACTGTAAATAACGCTTTTGTCAGATTGACGTTGCTGACAGGTGTGTGCAGTCATGGATTCCAGCACTTTTATCTTCAAAGGGGGCTTCGTAAATTTTTGGTTTTTCGAAAGGGGCGTTTTGATTTTGGCCTGGAGCCGTATGTATACCTCTCCCCGAGCATCCCCACCGGGGACGGGGATGAGATGAGACTAGACGAATGCGTAAAATCATCGCTCCAACGCAAATTAGTGGGCGAGTTTCTTCAAGAGGGCATCCCTGGAGATGTGCATACGAGTTTTTCCTGACCATCCCTGGTCGCGGATACTTCCCGGGCGGCGATGGCCGGGGATCGGGGTGGTCGGGGAGAGATCTGCATACGGCTTCTGGGGAAGACATCGTGCCGGCGTCTGATCTATATCACATCGTTGGACCTCTAATTATTGTGTGTAAGTGAGAGTGAAGGAGAAAACGTTCAAATTTGAAGACATTTTATTCTTTCAGATTTCAGAATATGTCTGCGAGTGTGTAGTAGATTCTGCCGATAGTAGCTAGTTCACTGCACGTGCTTTGTACACGTGCAGGGTGTAAGTCAGTAACTAGAAGCATATAATGTTGATCTTGAAATTGGCAGCTATCAGCACACTACGTAAGCCACAACAACCAATCAGAATGGTAAATCTGGTCATCTATGGTAAGCCCAACGATTCCATCTTCATGTGCATAGAGTCTCTTCTTTGATTTTTCTGCGGACACCCCGTTCCCGTTCCCATTCCCGTTCCCGTTCCCATTATTGTGATTCCCGTTGTCTTCTTCGCCTTCATCTGGAAATTTCCAATCCACATTGTTGTTGTTTTGAGTATTTTTCTTCGCTCCATTAGTGGCATCGCTCTCTTTTCCTTTCTTTCCTCCTCCGTTTTGAGTTTTCTTTTCAGTCTTTGAATTACTCATCTAGAATAGCTGATTGAATTTGTTCAGAGTCAAGAGTTATGGTATGGGAGCTACGTACATGCTTGCTGAGAGGCTGCTGCCTTAGCTGCCACCGAGCTGCTTCAGGTTGGACTGTAGTGCAAATGAGAAACACCATTGGAATGTTATTGAACTCATGTTTATATCAAATTTGGCATTATCTTGCTGTTAGTTTAAGGATAATTTATGATAGATGCCAGGAGATCAACCCTCCCTCGATGTGGACCTGCACGTCACTGAGGCAAATCTTAACATTTCTGCCATGGTGACCTGTATTGTTCGTCCAGGGGCCGCATGCGTCGCAGAATTTAGCCAAGAGATGCGTGATAATGTCTGCCAAATTCACCCCAATCAACATGGGTGCCAACACGTTTACCCTGGATAACCTCAATAATGCAGCCAGGCCCATGCCCTGGAATTGACGGCATATTCATCCATAAAGAACCATACAGCTGAGTGCATGTGGGAATAGTGCCTTTGTTGCTTTGATGACAGTAATAAATGTTATATTCTGCTTAAAAAAATTTAATAAATAAATTTGTTAAACATTCAACGAGTGACGCGAGCAAACGGAAAATCATTCCAAAACAAGAAATTGTTGCATATCAATCGATAGCTAGGAAACGAACACAGCTAGCTAGAATAAACTGCTATTCAATCGTATTTATTATCGTCGACCAGCATGAAAAGCTTCTGCCAAAAGACAGTGAATTTATCTGAAAATGCCAATTTCAAGGTGAACATGTGTACATAGACACTGCTTAGAACTGGGTTGAGGTAAAACTTACACATAAATCGCTTGAAACACTGCGGCATTTTACCAAACCAAATGAAAAGAACGTAGATCGGCACCGCAGAGAATAGAACAGCAAAGCCAATGGCTGAAAATACACTGGCTAGAAAGCTGATAGAATCCTTTTCCCAGTTTCATTTCCATCTCTCGTTAATAGAAATTAGATGAATTTGAGATTTCTCCGAAAGGCCACAAATTAATAGATTTCTCTTTATTTGTTTGAGACCTACATCAGCGTAGAATGAATAGAAGTTCAGATGTAAATGCTCGATGAATGACTGTACTGGGATAACCATCGCTTGGCCAGCAAATGCGTAGGAGGCGTGGCCTCACGAAGTTCGAGAAATTTTCAAATTAAAGGTTAAAAATAGTTGTTAGAAAATAATAATGGAACCGAAAATCGAATATATACAGTGTGTATATTTCAGGGTGGCCGGCGAGCGCACCGCATAGCATGACGCGTGGTGTATAGCTGGCAACGCTCCAGCAGGCAACCAGCTTAGTATCGATCGCCAGCTCGCGTCATGGCGGGCGGTGCGCCCGCACGCCACCCCGAAATATACACACCATATGTATAACGAAGCAAGAACAGAAATAAAATTGAAATTCAAAAACATAACGCCAAACGCTCTCATTTCGCATTTGAAAGGAACTAAATTTTAGAATAAAAACCTATAGGCAACCGAATTCCAGAATTTCCTACCCGTATCAATAGGAGAGCCAATAACGGGCAGAATGACGAGTGCAGTGCAACCAATAACAAATATGATAGGAAAGATGATATTGACCTGCAAAGAGATTTGAATTGCCCAAAAATAGCATTGTACAGAAAGTGAAATCCTTTCAACAAAATAGTCAGGAAATTCTTTAGAGTTCAATAAAAAATGATCACAAAAACACTGTAGATTCAGGGTAAAATTCGAATTTTCTTAGAGGAATAGCCTTTACCCGACGATGCACGGTGGATAGGAACAGGGGGCCAATAAAAAAGTACTCCCGGCAATTCTGAGCCTGGATGCATCATTGAGATTTCCCAGGCTAAACGACTCGACGTCGAGTTCACGATGGGTAAATTTGTTCGGTGTCATCACATATAACCTGGGTAATCTCATCAACGCATGTGTGCTTTAAGTAAATTTTCATGGCAAATACCTACCTTCACAGGTCGAGGAGCATCGGGATACATACATCGAAGCCGGAATAGCGCTATGGTAACTACAGTAATCGCAAGCCATGCGGTCACTTGACTGGCTGTGATGAGCACGTAGAGATTGCTGGATAAGAACAGGTACCCGATCGATACCATGCACTAAAACAAGTAAACCTTTTGATTTGACAATTAGGTACCCTTTACGGTTCAACGAATTAGCATATTAACGATTAACGACCAGTTTTCCTCTACCAAACCGGGACCAACTGGGGTCAGTGTTCTGACCATCATAGTTCAGTTACCCAAGTTTGATCGAGAATTTCCATTACGGTTCAAACCTCAAGGATACCTCAACCTCTTGTTTGGCGAATATCAACATTTGCTTATGGAGCGTTATACCCGGAGAGGGCGGAGCGGTCAAGCTACGTGATTGGCCAGTTTCGCAAATGGCCAATCACAGAGCTCGGACACGCCACCTTTTCCAGGTATGAAGCTCTACACCGTCAATGTTTTTTAAAGATTTTTTACGGCATTTTACCCAAGCCAATAAATTACTATGGTAAAAAATTACCACTAACCGTGAAAACCACAGCTGGAATTGGTGTTCTCAACCGCTTGTTGATCATCGTCAGTAGGACTGGCATGTGACCTTCTCGAGCACCACAGTAGAACAACCTTTAAGCAAGATGGTCAAGGATTACCGGATGGAACAGAGCCTTCCCGAAATCAACGGTGGACAAGTTCATTGGGCGAAAATTGTGGGACTCTCTTCATAGGAAAGGCAATTTTTGCTCTCGTCCATCTGGGGACATTCGTGGGATTCCACCGCAGAGTTGTAGAGAAATTGTATAAACACACCGCGAACTGGTCATAATGACACCATTTGCTGATCCAACAGTAGAAATAGCCACGCATAATGGCATGATGAAAGCAAATTTACCGTAGACTTTTTGGGCAAAGAGCTGAAATAGGTTTATTAGGAAGAACCATCGCAATAGTTTGCTATGCCTGGATCAGGAAATCTTAGAAAATTTCAGGGGAATTTTTCTCGATCCACTGCTTCTCTTAACAATTGTGCAGGAGAAGCTCCTCTTACTCGAGGTCCGCCTACTCTCTCCACTCTATATTTCTTCAGAACTTTAAGGGTACCTTCCCATCTCAGAATCTTTCTTTCAGGTTTTCGCCTTGGAAGAATCTCCAGTAGTTGCCGATAAGAATGGTATACGTGATTGCGAGCAAAACTATCGAAAAACCCTTTTTTTCCAACGACTCTCGGGGAGCCTGTGGGCGGAGCCAGGCGGGGTCACAGGCATATCGCATCATGTCTTCCCTTGCTAGTCACACATAAAGTGCAATTTCCATTCAGCTAGGGAGCGGATTATCAATTCTCACAAGGAGAAGGAATCTCCTCAGAAGGGGCAGTTATGAAAGTGAATCATCCAGAAAGAGCTCCGGCCACGCCCCCTGGCCTCGCCCAAAGGCTCCCCAAAAGTTGGTGTTGGAAAACGGGTTTTTTTTGGCAGTTTTGCACCGAATCACATATACCATCGTGATCAACAGCTCGTGGGGATTCTTACAACTTAAAAATCTCAAAAAAAAATTCTGAGGTGGGACTAAGGGTCTAGGTTTAGATCGTCCAGGCCCATATGCTGATAGAAGGACTATGGGCACAAGATGTAGGTAATTCTTTGAGGTACCCAAAAAAGACTGGTTTTCTTAGGCTCGGTTCTACCATCGAAGAGTTACTAGACCTTTCTAAAAATGTATCTCATCTTCCTCATGCCTGAATATTTGAAAAATCTCTCAAGAATGCAACTCACAACTGCTACAGCGGGGCTGATGAGCATCTCATCCGGAGAAATAACAACATATAAAGCGACGTTGAATAGCGTGTAGATCACGGTCACAATAACACATGAAAACATAACAGCTAAAGGCAGGTTCCTGAAAAATACAACTTGAAATCCTAAAAAGCAAACAGTCACAACGAAACCAGGAACCTTTTTGGATTGATGAGTTCTTCGGTAATGAAGTTCAGATATGTCCAGCCTTGGTAGGCAAATAATCCCGAGTAGAAACCAACGGATGCCTGATGGAAATCGCGGAAATTTCCTTCGAAGATGTTTTCAAAGGAGTCTCTATATTGAGGACCACCTGGAACAGAGCACGTTCAGGGCGTCATCCTAGTGACATTTTTTGCGTCATGACTGTAATGGATCTGTAATATTTCTGCAACAAAAATGAAACTGACCAAACAGAACGAGAAACGCTCCCGTTACGATAACCAATAGAAGAGCGACAATTTTTGCGTAGGTGAACCAATCCTGGACGATCGTTGCCAGTTTCACTGACCAACAGTTCACAGCGCCCAGAATCACTGAAATGTGAGAAGATACTTGAAGAAGAATAAGCCGAAAAAAAGAAAAAAAAAAGGAAGAGGGAGTGGAATTTTCGTTAAAACTAGTAATATAATATTTAGAAGTAAACAACATACTTATCATAACCGCAGCTAGAAGTTCCTTGCTTCCCGCCGGTGGATCGCAGTCTGGATAGATTGGACGGAGCATGTAGAGCGCGAACGTCAGTCCAACGATAGTTAGCGCGCATGGCCTGTAATTGAATGGTTATCGGGTTACCTTGGGATTCTAGCCCTTCACGCCCGGATGCATCATTAGAACGATGGGTAAACTCAGACCACATGGTTGCGGCTACCCATGGGTAGCAACTGGGTAGAAACAACGCCATGTGTGGATAAAAATTTTGATGGTAGCGTGTTAACATATTCAAGGGCAGCATTCATCATAGAGGGTACCCAGGGTGAATGGTAACACCCCTAAATTCACCCAATGCCAAAATGGGAATCGAAACTTTTACCCTGGGTAGTTCCAATAATGCATTCAATCCCAATATTGCCCTTTAGCTAGTACTCTTCTTCGTCCATATGCATCGTTGTGCACGCCCAGCTGCTACCCATGGGTATGAGATTACCCATACAATGGCACACTTTCAATCATGCATTCTTGAACCCAGTAATCATGCCCTTGGGTAGTAGCTGGTACCAAAGGGTAGTAGCTGGTACCAAACAACGCCACGTATTGGTAAACAAGTTGATGGATGCGTGGTAAAATATTGAAAGGCACCATGTATGTATTATTTAAACGTGGTAACACACCCAAATTCACCAATTGCTTGCAGGAGGGTCAATACTCCTACCCAAGGTAATCCCAACGTTACATCCAAGACCAATATTATTCATTGGGTAATACTCATCAACATGCTTATCCATATGTGTCACGTGCGGGTAGAATTAGCTGCTGCCCTTGGATATGATGGTTACCCATACAATGGTATCCTTGCAATGACGCATCCGGCTCTGAATCTGGCAATGATACCCATAGGTAACCGGATATAACTTCATGTAATGGTAAAAATCTCGATAAGTCGGGGTATTCAAGCGCCGCATGAATCATTGAGATAACCCAGGGTAAATGTGCTCACACCCTCAAATTTTCCCATCGTTCACATGAGGATCAAAGTCTATCCCGGGTCATATCAATGATGCATTCAAGCCCAATATTACCCTTTAGCTAGTACCCTTGTTTACCCATATGCATCGTTGTGGACGCCTAGCTGCTACCCATGTGTATAAGATTACCCATACTGTGGTATCCTTCCGATGATGCATCCAGGCTTTAAACATAGTAATCATGCTCATGGGCAACAGCTGGGTAGAGACAAGGCCACGTATGGGTAAACACATTGATGGGTGCGTGTTAGCATACTCAGGGAGTGCATGGATAATTGAGATTACCCAAGGTAAACGTGCTACCACACCCAAATTTACCATTGTTTGCATAGGGGTTAATATTTCACCCAAGGTAATCCCAATAATGGATTCAAGCCCAATATTACCTTTTGGCTATTACCCATCAGCATATTTACCCACACGTGTCACGAGCGGGTAGGCTCAGCTGCTGGCCATGGGTATGAGGTTACCAATGCAATGGTACCCTCCTATCGATGCAGCCGGGGCCCGAACCTACAATACCAGTCATAATTATTGTCCCAAAATCCGTTTTCGACGGATTAATCCGTCGGAAACCGTCAGAATCGTTGGGAATGGACTAAAATGACAGTTCATATTACCATTCGAAAGCTCTCAAGCTTGTGAGTCTGAATATCTATATTAAAATCTTGTTTGACATCAAACTAATGAGAGCAAAATGGTCACCGCTAATTACATTACCTGCGGGCAAATCGGGTTGAGATGAGCCAAAATTTCACTCAGGCTTATAATTTTCGCAAATCAACGTTATATTTGCATACTCCACTTCACTGTGATCACTTTAATACCCCATATGGGTATGATCGGCGCTGGTGTAGCGGACCTCAATTTTTTTCATTTTTGCGAAAATACAAAGTTTGGGCCGTTGTAAAAAGGGAAAGCAAGTAGCCTATGGCAAATCAAGCGTAGATCATAAAGAGAAAGTAGTTCCGATGCCTGCCAAACACTGAAAACGCCTCTGGCCGAGGTATTTTACAAGTTACAAGCTTCTGAATATCACATGCCGTGCAAAAAAAAATTTTTTTTCCATTTTTCCATACTCATCACAGCGACTTTTGTGACAGGTCATTCACTAGCTTATGAACCAAATTCTTCAGCACAATTGATTCTGTCGACCGCCTAGGCTGTTTTGCAGAAAATCGATTCAGGCCCCTTTTATTCTGATGCGAAAATGTACCAAACCTACAAAATGACCGCATTCTTTCTTCGCCAATTTACGGTAGAACAGTAGTTTTCATGCAGATATTCAGACTCATGAGTTCGAGAGCTTTCAAATGGTGATATGAACTGTTATTTTGGTCCACTCTGAAAGATTCTGACGGTTTTCGACGGATTAATCCGTCGGAAACGGATTTTGGGACAAAAATTATGACTGGTATTGTAGTAATCTGCCAACGGGTCGTAGCTGGGTATAGACAACGCCACGTATGGGTAAAATCGTTGACGTGTGTCAGGTAAAGGACAAATTTGGGTATGTTATACGGCTACCATGGGTAATCTCAATTATGCATCAGGCTTAAGATATAGCGTCTGGTTTTCTGGGAAAGACAAATGAAAAGATTTTGTAATTTTTTCGCTAGGTAGTTGCATGGTGCTGATGCATAGTTGAGATTACCTCGGGTAAATGTGTTGAATGGGTAAATGTCTTGTTATAAATGGGTAAATTTGCGTGGTATTTGCACGTTTACCCCGAGTGGTCGCAATGATCATGTGGTCCCATGAAAGCTTCGGGCATTGGGGTTTTCTTTATGCCATAATACCGTCATGAACTAGCAGTAACATTACTCGCTACTACTCCCTACCGGTAATAAGCCCTAGTTAGGATAACCCTCACCTGACCACCATGCTTTCAATCCACAACCGCAGAAAACCAATGAATGGACCAAATGCTTCCATAATGTACGCGTAATCGCCACCCGACTTGGTGATCAGCGTTCCAAGCTCGGCGTAGATGTACGCGCCAAGACCACACCACAACCCACACAGCACCCAGATGATCAGCGACGAGCCAACGGATCCGGCAGCTGAAGTTCATCCATTAGCCGGTAGAAATTCTCCTGGTCACAAAAAAAAGCTAGCTGACCTTCTTGGACACCGGTAGGACTGACAAAAATACCCGATCCAATGATACAGCCGACAATCATCGTTACACTATTTGTCAGTGTAAGCGTTCGAGCGAGTCCTTTGCCGGTATCCTGAACTTTTGACCATATTTGGAGAGAAATGAGGGTCAAGGCCGTCACAAACCTCCTCGTCGTCATTCCCAAAGGCGTTCGGCTTCTTAGCGCCTGACGAAGGGACCATGGGCTTGGTCTCGCTGCTGCGGCCCTTGTCGTTGTCATCGTCGTCCCCGGCAGAATCCATATTCTGCGTGCCGACGGCACCACTCATCTGGAAGAAAATCTATATGAGTCATTAGCCAGGAAATAAGTATAAATGAGTGACGTCATATAGGTAGATTCAGAATAATCATGCTTATGTACAGTAATAAATAAAAAAAGCAAGGAAAGGATTTAAATTTTAGAAAATTGTAGCCATATTTGAATGCTGTGAGATCCCAAATTTCCATAGATAATGCTGTCTATATTTCTGCGCCTTTTGGGCATTTTCCGGAATCTCTGTTGTATTAGGTTGTCCCAAAAATAATTGCCGATTTGCATATTACCAGTTGCATAATCCAGCCCAAACTTGAGTTGCTTTCTCGATTCAAAAATTATTACAATCAGCATTTCCCGTAGAGTTTTGCTAATCTGCAGACCCTACAAAAAGCTGGAAGCATTGGAGTCGAAAAGTTGCAACTTTTGGTACAGCTCGTTACAAATATTTCTATCTAGCTTCCATATTGGTGGACTTACAAACTACCAAATCTTTACTCAAGGCTGCGGTCACTAATTTTGGGACAAAATAATAATTGACGAAGTCAGTGTCGACTCATGAACATCCCGGAAAGGCTGTGATCTACCCGCCCATAGAGAGTGGACGGGTTTCCCTGGACAAAATGGCCACAGTTTGTCCAAACTTGTCGCAGTCAGCAGTTACAGATGATAGCAGGTACAGCAGAATATGTGACATTTTGCCCGACAAACTCCTCCATTTTGGATGAGCGGGAAGCTCAGAACCTTCCCGGAAACGTTCGTGAATCCCACCAGAGCCGGATTCAGCTTCCGAAAAGAATGTCGGTTGCAGTAATTGCATTGGGAACATGCCTCACTGAAGCATTTCAAGCATTTTTATTGTGAATATTTTCGCTTTATTTTATCAAATTATTAAGGATGTACAACATATGTGCGATTACAGTATTCATGAATTCAGCTTTAAAATGAATTCTAGAAGGTGCTGAGGGATAAGAGGATAGGGAGTGAATGAAGACGAAAAATAAATCATTGAAGGTGAATACGAAAAAATCCCAGGAATATTCTACGTTCACGATTTCAGGATCAGGATTCCACGAATTCCTCTTCGAAAGCTGACCTGAGTAGTAGATATTCGACTCGTCCACTGAGTAGTCCCCTCCAGTAAAAAAAGAAACGAAATCTCTAGGAGTGACAGGCATGCAACAGAGCAGTGATTCATACAGAAAGTATGCATATCTGATGGGTTACTCAGAATCATATGATATTTCCATCGCGATGCAGCTATCTCTTCCAGAAAATTCCACTTTTGTGTGCTGAGCATGGGTGTAACTAATCAATATGAATCTAGGCGATTCATTAGCTTTGTAGTCACTCGTTTTCCATCCCATAAGTGTCCAATTAGAGTCGAGCAAACGCGACAAGAATGATTACAGTAGAACATTTAGGTACCTAGGTAAACTCAGGCTAAATGGGCCACTGAATCCCTTACAATAGAAAAAAGGCGATAATTCAGAGGCTGGTCATAGCAGGCTACATTGTAAGGAGGTGCAGTTAGCGACCAACACTACGACATGGAAATGAAAAAAGCCAAGCTACGCGATTGGTCAGTTCGAGCAGCTAGCCAATTACAAAGTTCATTTGGACCGCCCATTCCGGGTATAACACTCCACAGGCCTATATTTCTGGTCATTCCATCATATTCATTCACCTTTATAACATCTTGAAGGCCATAAATCGATTGCGGAGCATTATACCCGAAGAGGGGCGTGACCAAGCTGCACGATCGGTCAATTCAAACAACCAGCCAATCAGAGTTCATTTGCGCCGCCTATTTCAGGTATAGCACTCCATACCCCTATATTTCTGGTCATTTCGTCATGTTTATTTAGCTGTATTGCATCTTGAAAGCTATATATCAGGTGTGAAGCGCCATACCTGGAGAGGAGCGTAGACAAGCTACGCGATTGGCCAATTTTAGCGGATAGCCAATCACAGAACTCGTTTGCCCCGCCTATTCCAGGTTTAACGCTCCATACCCCTACATTTCTGGTCATTCCGTCCTATTATATCTCATTTTGATTCCTATTATTACCTACAGTGAACTCCAAACGGCCGTAGAGAAGCGGTGGGACCGCGGCGCGCTGTTCTTGGACAGAGACAGCACAGCCAGCATGCGAAGCCTCTGTGTCTCTGCCCAGGAAAGCCGCGCCAAGGTCCCGCACCTTGCCTGAGGCTGTTTGGGATTCACTGTATTTCTATAAATTTTGGTGGGTTTTTACGTAGCGAACGGTAATTTTTCCATAAAAGTGTCGAATTAATTATGTAGCTAATAAAATTGGGATTTACTTCAAAGCACAGTCTGAATCATGAATGGACAAAGCGATAAGCATCAAAGCGAGAAGAGTCACTCAATACAACAATAGCCGGCTCGATCGCTACATTTCCACCTCATTTTCCACTCATGAGTGATGAATGCCACCAATCTGCCCCCGACAGCGATTGGTACGCGCTGGTAGGAGGCCAGGGAGCGAGAAAACCTCTTGAGTGGACATCCATCATTCTGATCGCTTTGCAACTGTTTTGCAGTGTCAGTGCGAGTCGAACCCATCAGTCAGCGGCTTGAAGCGGCCGCTGCCGCTGGATGACTGGGAGCCGATGGCGTCATTTAAAACCTCAACAAAGTTGGATGTTTGGTCACGTGATGGGTTCACCGACCGAGGGACTGTTATTCGTATCAAAGATAAGCGTTATGAACATAAGACAAAGAAAGGATGGAAATCTATTAGTAATAGTGCTCACAAAATAGATTTTCGCTCAGCTCGAAAATTTTGCTCGGTTTGTTGTGGGCATAAGTCAGAGTGGATAAAATATAAGCTGACAAAAAATGAGTAATGATTGACAGACTAAATAATGACAAAATATAAAAAATAATAGAGAATAGACAGAATACATAATAACAGAATTAAAAAACTGAGTAAATGACTCAAATATGGCAAAAAGTCCTTGGAAAATTCGCTCAAGTCACCGACAATGAGAACAAGATCAAGGATTTATTTAGTACCTCAAAAAGAATAAAAGAATCACACTAGTAATAATTACCTACATCCAAGGTTTAGTTTCATAATCATTCTATATAAAACGCGGTAAGATAGAATTTTTGGGACATATCTTTGTTCTGATTTTTTCTGAAAATATTCTAAAAAGGAAACCAATCAGCGAATTGAGCTCTGGAGTATTTTCCGAAATGAATCATCTGTCGTCGTTGAGCTAGATTTCGGACACAGCCTCTCATTCATTCATTCATTCATTCATTCACGCATTCATTCATCCATTCACATTCATTCATTCATTCATTCATTCATTCATTCATTCATTCATTCATTCATTCATTCATTCATTCATTCATTCGTCTCATTCATTCATTCATTCATTCATTCATTCATTCATTCATTCATTCATTCATTCATTCATCCGTTCATTATTCATTCATTCATTCATTCATTCATTCATTCATTCATTCATTCATTCATTCATTCATTCATTCATTCATTCCAATTCATTCATTCATTCATTCATTCATTCATTCATTCATTCATTCATTCATTCATTCATTCATTCATTCATCCACAATTCATTCATTCATTCATTCATTCATTCATTCATTCATTCATTCATTCATTCATTCATTCATTCATTCATCCATCATTCATTCATTCATTCATTCATTCATTCATTCATTCATTCATTCATTCATTCATTCATTCATTCATTCACTCGTTCATTCATTCACTCGTTCATTCATTCATTCATTCATTCATTCATTCATTCATTCATTCATTCACTCACTCATTCATTCATTCATTCATTCATTCACTCATTCACTCATTCACTCACTCACTTTCCCAAAAATTATGACATTTTTTCTACCATTTTTGGAATTTAACTTTTAAAAGTCCTGAAAACTGCTCTCATCTTCAAATTAACAGCGTTATAGATCACAATCCAAGCGATACTGGAACCCAGGTGGTGTCAACACTGACCAAGACAAAGTTATGTGCAATGAGCGTCGACATAAGTGCGTTTTTTGCAGATTCGGCAAGTACGCGACGCGACCGCGCCGCTCGTGCTGGAATCGTCGCCGCAATAGAAAATCACGTCTTTTTTGGGTGTGGTTCGTCCTCAGGGTCAAGCGTGGTGTCGATAAGAAGTAGACTCCTAGGCGCCCCCCCCCCCCCTCCCCCTCCTTGCTCGTCCAAATTCCGACCCCCTCCCTCCCCCTCTAATTAGAGAAAAATTGAGAAACATAAGTTTTCCCGTCAAAATTAAGTACTCGGTAGGAAAATTTGAAAACGCTGTTGCAACAAAAAAAATTGGTATTTCCATTTCAAACTGAAGGTGAGAAATTTTTCTACGCACTGTTTTGGTGTAACTCTCAAGTCTGGGATGTGTAGCGGATTCAAAACTCAAATCGGTTTCTTCTTCAAACTTTCATCCAACAGAAAACAAAATATATCGAAACAGGTACAAGGGTTCGATTTCAACCGGTGCAGTCATTTTTGCAGATTGCATGTAGAACATTTAGTTGTCTCCATCTGGACGTTTACGACGGCAATCAGGTCAAAAATAGAATTTCCAATAGCTAGAACACAAGTATCAGGCTAAGACAGGCGCAAGCATTCGATTTTTACAGGCATTTTCGTAAAATGAAATTATAAACGTGCAATATTCTGTTTCTCCCTTGCGGATGTATCCAACACATAACAGATCATTAGAGTATGTTCCATACGCTAGAACACGAGAACAATGCTTAACCAAGGTCAAGGGTTCGATCTCCGCCAACGTCATAACATTTGCAAGACGATATTCTGCACGTCTCCACATACATCCGCACAGATCTGCACATACATTAATCCCCTAGGGTATGTGCAGGTTGTATTGGAATTTCTGGGCTGTAGAAACAAGTAATGATGAAAAGACTGGCAGTTGTGGTTGCCCGCAGACATAGTACTGTAAAACAGCTAATTGCAGTCTGCTAACCAAACCGTTTGGGGCTTTTCGAGGACAACCTTGAAGAGGAGGCTTTTCTCGTTCTGACCATATCTAAAACTCCCTAGAACTACACTGTTTTACGTAAAAAAGCACGTCGATAAAGTGTCGATAAAAAAGGCGTTTTTATCGACACTTTATCGGTACTTTATCGACGGGAAAAAAACTTCAAGAAAGAAGAGTGCTATGCAGGTTTTGCGTAAGTTTGATAGAGCTTGAAAAGCTCTTTCAAATGCGATGCTGACCTCTATTTTTCGTTTTGGTTCCCATGAATTACTTTCAGAATAAAAGGATCCTAGTGTTTCATCACTGCGGACACACACGGTCTCATCAAAACCTAAATCGCGTAGGAATTTGGCAAAAACTGCAGGTTTTTTTGTAACAATAAAAAAGAGGAGGTTTTGCACTTTCTTCTGCATCGTTTCATTTTGGAGGAAGTCTCATTCTTGGTAAGAAATAAAGCGACAAACTCTTCGGAAATTCGGCAGTTTACAGTGTTTGCGCACTCTAGGTGTTGTCTTAATGAAGACCATAGCCAGGATTTTAAAGGGCTGCGGAGATGTGTAGTGATCAGAGCTTCCATCAGCGGTACTTCTCTAAGAATAGGCTTCCATCTGCTCCATATTCAGGTTGCGACATATTGTTCAACTTAGGAGTACAGGAATGCGCAGTTGTGCAATTCCTGATCTGCCCCAACAAACTGTTTTTAAGGCGGGCACATTCCGAGTACTCTGTGACAGCGGCGATCCCCAGGCGACCCCCTTCACCCCTCCACGGCGATCCCCCATTGATACATTATCGTCACACGCTTGACCCTGTTCGTCCTGTTTCATGTCGACAAGCAAGGAAACTAGCTAACTATCTAGAAAACTCAATGGTTTGCTATCACGGCAACATTTCCAACACGAGCATTGCGGTCGCGTCGCGTGCTTCCTGTTACACAAGCAAAACCACACATCGAAGAAAAGGAAAGTTTATGCAAAATAAAATATAAAGCAAAATATATTGTAATCCGGATACCATAGTTTTTTTATTATTGTTCTTCCATTAAATTATTGTATTAATTTGTAGCAGCACACGCAAGAGTTAGGCGCTACGAAGAAATTCAGTTTTTTTTTTCCTGGCTAATACTTAAAGAAGACCGTTAAATGTCGGAGCAGCTCTACGTCAATGGTTTTGTGCTGGTCCATTTGGAAATCCATGATTTTCCTGGACAAAACTGTTTCATATGAGATGACTCTTTTCTAATGTCGAGGCAAGAATTGTAAATAAGGACAGAAAAAGTAAGGAAGGACGAAAAATCAAGACAGAATCGAGAAAACCGCGCACGAATCGATGCATGCACAACGCGGGGATGTAACCTGCCCCTAGAAATAGTGCTCCTATAGCAAACATGCAACCTAATGGAAAGGTTTGAGAAAAAAAGCGGGAAAAAAACCGTCCCGACCAAGTCTCCCTATTTGCTCAACGCGCCCATTCAGCCAACGCTTCTAACGTTCGCGTACGAGTTTTTGCCGCCAGCACCATAAAAAACTCGCGAAAAACGCTCGTATGGATTGGTTTTGCGACTTTTATGCAAGCCACATGGGCTCAATGGGTAATTTGGACAAAGCGACTGGCGGCTGCTGCCGTTGATGGATGGTTGTAAAATAGCCTTACGTCCATTTTTCAACAATGACCAGCGCCTTTTCCTTAAGCCCCGCTCCTCCTTCATCGCGAAAAAATTGTACGAAATTGCACGTTTTCGCTCTCAAGACATCGGAAATGAAGATTGCCTCTTCCAGTTATACACCACTAAACATGGAAATGTTCCGAACAACTGTCACAAATATTGAATTTCGCAGGTCTGCCGCGTCGCACCACTTATGCGGCGCGACAGACTAGCTAGTCGCTGGTGCAGTCGAGCGGTGGGTAAGACTGTTTCCTTTGTGACTCTGTCTCCAACCCAGATTGCATGGTTGAATAGTCAAGGAAAACAACAGTTCAGGCAACGCTCAACAACCACAGCATCCAGCTGGTCTGCCGCAACGCGTAGGAGATGCGGCGCGGCAAACCAGATGAACTGTCTTCTGTGATGCAAGAGTTCCAATCTATTAGAGAATACTTGCTACCGTTTCTTTTTAGTTCTTCCAAGGGTTGCGCTGGGTAAAAAAATCAATAAATATTCATAACACGTGAATTTTTCAGTACCTATAAATATTCGGGCAGCAGCTGTGGGAAGTGCAACAACATAATTCGGTAACTAGGTCGTGGGCGGAGATTCCCACCATATCAAAGGACATCCACGGGTTTTCTATGTTTTTACAAGCAAAATCCAACATATGTTAAGGAATAAAAAACATTAATGCGCCTTTGCGACATAGGTTGCGGTGCGGTTGTAGGCTCCGCCCAGGTCTAGATTGTTGAAATGGACAGTAATCGCTGATTTCCTTTCAAAAACGTGGAATAAAGGTGTTTCTCTCTCTTGCAGGGCGGCTCCTATCAGTATGTTTACCCAGACGTGACGTTCTAAATACCCAGCTGCTTATCTATGGGTAATCAAGCTCATTAGTGTGAAAATGCCGCTTTTTCCAATGATACATCCGGGCCCAGATTTTTTGCCTGTTTTCCCTTTATTCAGACCAATAATGAGTCTAATTCAAAGCCTTGGTCCGCGCTTGCGGTTGCGGCGCGGTTGAAAGGCCCAAATAATTGAAATGGACAGCAACTGTTTCTGATTTGATTTTAAAATTGTATAGTGACATGGCATGGAAGCAAATTATGACTATGAACAAATGAATGAAGTTATCTCTAGGAAATGAAGGAATGAGAATGATAAAATGGAGGCTTAAATTTTTTCTCGAGTGAAGGGCTTGGAATAGGACCTGCAGCGCTACAGCTGAGAGGAAAAAAAGTAGGTCTCAGAAGCTTACAAGAACACAGAGTTCAGCTTCAATACCAGCGCAAAAATGCTGTGACACGAACTGGGCGGGGCCTAGGGCTGCAGAACCCGCCCTTTGCAGGGTAAAAGCGTGCGCGCGCGCGTGCCACAGTCGTGTATGTTTCTATTTGTAGGTGATGTTTTAGCTGCGCACGACGCGTATGTCTATGCGAGGAATCTCTGTAATTCCCTTAACGTGCGACGACATTCGACGTGACATTCGAAGGCAGTGTAAAAGAACAGATGGCAACGCGCTGCAAACCGGGGGTTCTTCGCACTTTCCGCCAGCCGACGCTGCCGCCGGACACGTTGACACAGCAGATAAAACTCGTCCACGCGACCGTGCAAAAACAATACGACAAGTGGATCGAAGTGATCTGGTAATTAATCAAAAGGTAGAAAACACTGGAAAATGGTCAAATAGTCGGGTATTCCACCAAAAGAATAATTAAAAAAAAAAACATATAAAACATCTCGAAAGCGCTAAGAACCAAAATGCTGAATATGTTATGGATGGTCAGTTGCCTTAGCTATGCCTGGTTTTTCTGAATTAACTTGATATTATTACAGGTTACGCCAGTATTCTGAACGGCTTGCGCTGCGATACCGCTGAGCTTTAGTTCCATTGAGTGAATTTCGAGGAAACTCTATCTTGAAACATCGCTTTCCAAGACCAACAATTCTGTAAACATGTGGTTTTGGCCAAAATTGATAATGCATTTATAACCAGCGTGATATACGCTACAAAATGATATAAAAATCCTCATACTAAAAGTTGGAAATTCCAGAGAATTTTTATTCCAAAACGAGACATCGAAAAACGCGCATTATTTTTTGAGCAGCCCAGTATCTCTGATAAAAACAGGGATAGGGCGCGTGTGGTGCAGTGGTAAGAGGCTCGCTGCGCACGCACACGGTCGATGGTTCGATCTCGCGCCCACGGCCAACCAAGCCGTCCATCCCTCCGGGATCGGTAAATTGGTACCAGAGGAGTCTGGGAGGATGAAGCACTGACTTGGTTCATCGGATGCCCCCGCAAGTCACTGTATAGGGCACATACGCATTCAACGCCTCTACGATGCTCAGTTGAAGTCGAATGCGTGGCGCATCCCAGTTAAAAGTTCAAAATTGGCGCAGTTCGTATCGACAGTGCATTTGGAGTCGACGCGCCCAATGAGCGCTTTTTTGGGACATCATGAGTCAACTTCCTTCCTGCATATGGTACAATATAAAAGTGAGTTTCTGTTATTCTGTTGCGGAATTTAATATAAAGTATAGAAGTATGTATGTACCCATGCAATGTAATCTAATAAAGAAAGTGTGAAAGAATTTATGCAAAATCCTTCTACCCTACGCTTCTTTCCCTGTACGCCTCATTGTCGGATACAACAATCCCCTTTAGGGCAAGCGGCTAGTAATAAACGGCGGAAAAGGGCAGGAGAGGAAATGAGGAGAGGAAAAACGGCTGGATGAATAATTAGACTTTCTTGCCGTTCCTCAGTGTCACGTCGAGCGCTAAGGAGCTAACTCAATCACCCAATTACGCACGCGAGAACGATTTTTCGCGAAATTTTCTACAGATTTTCTGTTTCCAGGTCTCTCAGAAGAAGTAATGTTACAGTAACAAATTATGCTTGACTGATGAGGTTTCCTGCTCAGGATCTAGGAAAAAGTCTGTGAATTACGGAGAATTCCAAGAAAATCGAATGTACCAGGCATTTTTGCGGCAAAAAAAAGAAAAAACGTTGTCATCACTGAAAAATCGACGCTAAGGGCAAAACTGTGGACTTTCAAATAAGTATGAATAAAGGAGGAGGTCCTGAAACCTATTAATCAAATATTAAATGAAACTTTGCCCATAGTTTAGTTCTCAACCCCCTAAAATGCTTATTTCGTTGATTTCCCCACGAAAATATCTGTTGGCATGAACAGAGAATGAAAATTTGGAAGAAAAAATGACAGGAAGATGGAAAGCAGAACATGGAAGACGAATTATGCGGATATATTGACGTAGATGCATTCATCACTCAATTATTTAAAACAGACGGAGCAGCAGATGTTGCCGTTGCAATTTTTTATCCGACACGTCACTTGACAAGAGCGATTCGCTTGTCAGTCAGGATATTAGGAGGATTTTGGGTTTCAGAGCTTTTCTTGTGGCAGAGAGATGATAAAATAATAAAATAGCATGAAAGGACGTGACTAAATAATGAAACGATGACAAAGTAAAACCGCATAATAAAATAGGAGATGGGATGGTGGGAAACATTCCTAAGAAGCATCAAAGTTCCATTCATAGAAGGCATTCAGCGGTTTTCTCCTAGACTCCATGAGGGCAGACAAGAGGAAATGACAAGTGCGACAAGGAAGAAAGCATCTGGGTAAAAGTTTACCCAAAAACCAGGTGGAAATCGGAAAATCCCCTCAAAATCACCTCAAGGGTTCATTGATATAGTGAGTAAAACTGCCGGCGCAAACTCCTGGTTAAGTGGCAGTTACAGCGCCATCCAGAAACCTGGACGAGATGTGCACGATTGACCCTGACATTCGCGGAAAACTAGCCTGACTCTGACATTATGAAATCTTAGTAGTGTTGGAAAAAATTACTTAAAAACCATAAAAGTAAGCGAATATGAATCCACGGAATGTGGAGAGCCAAATATTGCATATATTTACATGACATTGAACATGACAACACAATAATATTATATAAAGTAGTAGAAGTATAATAATAGAAGAGCAAAGTGTTCTTTTTTCGTGACTCCGCGGAAACTGTCAAAAAACCCATTTTTAAGCACCAACTTTTGTGGAGCACGTGGGCGGAGCTAGTACGGGGGCGTTGCTGGTCACACATGGAGCGCATCTCCTCCCCTGTTTTAAGTGTTAGGCTGGTCCAAAGGTCTTGCCAAAACGTTTGTTTTTTGATCCAGAATTTCTTGGTCTTGGATTGACATCCCTTGGTACGTAATTGGCAGAATGTTCTACTACTTCTCAGATATAAAAATTGGGAGACAAGGATCCATCCAAAAATAATATTGTTATGATTGCTTTAAAAAAACTGTGGAATGGTACAGGACTTTTGGACCAACCTGCTATGAACGTAAAGGGACAGAGTATGAAATGCTAAATATTCTAATTAAATAATGAGTAAAAGAAGGACAGTAGGAGGTATGTCGAGATTTGACCACATTTGATCTAGTCAGATCGCAGGAGATGACCTATGACTAGTTTTTACAGTGTAAAATACTCGAACAAATAGCCCTATTTGCAGCCACTCACTAATCGCGGTGTTTTTGCCAGTGTACTTTTATGATAGTACGATGCGATATAATCGCTGGAGTTGTTGTTTCATGAAGTGAATGTGTGTTGAACGAAAAAAAAAGTGGAACAAAGTGGCAAGGTGTCAGTGATTCTCAATCGCGATGCGAATGGACGGTGATGTTGTTGAGTGCGATCGGAATCGCGGGGAAATTTATAAAATTGTGGTGCTGATGTGAGAAATGTTCCTGTAAGAAAATGATCGTGATAAAAATTAGAAGGTTTAAAAAATTGGTGACTTCAGAAATTTAGAAAGTTAGACAGCCTAGTTGTAGCAGCGAATCGCAGCGACAATCGCACTTTTAAGTCCTATTAAGTATGATCTAGGCATGGAACAGCCGCGATCGTGTTGTTGCTTTATTAATGGAGTGTGTATTTGAAGGAAAAGAGTGAAACAAAGTGTCATAGAGTCAGTTATTGTCAATCGCGATGCGATTGGATGCCATGTTGAGCAGTGCGATCGGAATCGCGGAGAAATCTACGGATCGGTGAGACACTGATCGCGATACAAAATGAAGTTTCAGAAAAAAAATTATGACTTCAAAAAGTTAGCAGATTACACAGCCCAATCGCATCGTAAAAATAAATCGCAGCGACGATCGCACCGCTAATTTCTAGTAAATACGATTTAGGCATGGAATAACCGCGATAGCCTACGATATGTACGCCGCGATTGAGTGTCAAGAGCGCCGTCTCCGATGATTTCCCTCCCGCTCGCGAAAAAAGTGTCATTTTCACAAGGTCGTAACACTACCGCATCATTCTTTGTAACTGACCCTGTCCATTAGATATCGCTGCGATTCAACAGCAACACGGCTAGCGATGGGCCCCAGCCAGCCAAATTCCAATGCGATATTTGTACGAAACGCGAACAAATAAAGAATTCCATTAGTTTTTGTCGGCTCGCCATCGGCATGAAGTGCAATGCCATTTTCTATTCAAGAGAGAAGCCGCGTAAAACGATCTCTTAAAACAATCGAAACATCTCGAAGCGAAGCCGCGGGAGAGTACGTAAATGCACCAAACATCAGAAAAAACGACAAATCTATGGAAAGACATTATGAGAGGGCGGAGCTGCCAGCACACAATAGCCTTAGAATAGTCGGTGGTATTGATTGGACACTGTGCGGGGCTTGCTGCGACCTGGATGCGAGCTCTTTGCGCAATCGCATCGCAGCATACGTAAGGAGTAGGAGAAGGATGCGGAAGAAAAGGACGAGGAGAGGAGGATTTTGAGGATTTTATGACGTCATCATGGTTTTTTTTTCTGAGAAGAGCCCTTCTACACAAGATTAGAGCTGGTTTTTGTAGGAATAACTTCGGATTAATGGAGCATCCGGAAAAGTGGAAAAATACAAAAAAAAGAGATAAAATAATCATGAAAAGAGGACTTGCTGGGAGGATTTCATTTAGAAAAACAAATTTTAAAAAAATCGATTCTTCACCTATTTATGGTTATATTTATTGATGCAGCCCAAGTGAGAGAATATGGTCCTATTGGATCGTAAAATAAATAGGCTGGAGGACGTCGGGGGGGGGTTCAAGCCGTTACAATCACCATGACCTCTTCCTCTGAAGCCATCACGATGTCCTCCGCGAAAATGACCTGGACGGCCAGAACCTCGGTCACGGGCGATTCGAACTCCCGCTCGCCCTTAAATTATCATATCAAGATAGGCCGAGAAGACTGCAAAAGCAACCAAATNTTTCCTTTAACGTTTCTGTGGAAACCAATTTTCTAAAAAGCTTTTATAGCCAGTGGTATTTTGTCGAGCAGCGGTTTGACTCGTTTCGTTGCCTTTTTTGGTTTCCTAACCATTTCTTGGCTAAGAATTGTATTTCTGGAAGGCACTCTGCAATTGAATGGCTAGACAACTCTTCCGTATGCAGTAGAATCCATACAATCCCGTGCCATTGTGCTCTTTCAAAGGTATTTTGGGTGGGAAAACAACGATTTGGCGAGCAGCTGCTGGGACTGGGGCAGGAGGGGCGGAGGGAGATTTCTGGAAGGAAGAGAAGCTAACAGGGGATCAAAAAAAAATAAAAAAAGAGGACTTACTAGAAGGATTTCATCGAGAAAAACAAATCTTTAAAAAAATCGATTTTCAATTATTGATTTTTATATTTCTCAATGCGGCATTAGTGAGAGAATATGGTTCAATTGGACCACAAAATAAGTAAGGGGTTGGAAGGCGTTGAGGGGAGCGGGGGGGGGGGGGCGGAGGAAGATTTCTGGAAGAATAAGAGGCCAACAGTGGATTTTATGTGGCAATTCCGACTTCAGTGGCGCTTTTTCTGGAATTTTCCCTTCCAGAAAATTGAATGGGTCACTTTTCGGACATTAGCCATGCAAGGTCAGTAGTCCGGAGGAATTTAGGGCAGTTCTTCTGAGATTCCCATTTTGTACAAAAAAAAGAATGAAAAAGAGAGAAATTGGGAGAAATATGGAAAATGAGAGATGAAGAATGTAAAATGAGAAACTGACTATTTTTCCAGAAATCTTCTTCACTAGAGAGGTAATCCAGAGAAAAGCAGGAAAAATACAGAGACAAAATCAAGGAAAATGCTCAGGAGCACGCTGTGCTGTTGGTTTTTCTAGGAGGGAGATTCAAAATACAAACAACTTTTAAAAAATTCCTGAAAATGACAAAAAATAAATGGTAATTAAAGCCGTACCTAAGAAAAATACCCTCCAGAAGCCAAAAGCAGCTGGTATAAGTCCAGCCGTGAATGATCGCGATTGCGGCGGCGGTGGCGGCACCTAAAAAGAGGATGCCCTCCTGCTGGCCGCGCTGTCCATCATCGTCGCGGGCCTCTGGGCAGCAGCCAGTTTTCCTCCGCCCCGCCGTCCCTCCGTCCCTCCCCTCGTCACTCCCTCCCCCCTCCATCCATTCCCACCACCCACCGATCGATACGCTGTGCCTCAGCATGAATAATTTTTCCAGCAGACTAACTACTGAGGTAATTACTCTTAGTTTTGTATGCAAGGCAATTAGTTGATGGGAGAGGGGCTACTCGGAGAAGACTTCCTGTACAGTAATCAATGGGAAGGTGTATAGATCCGTGGATAAATGTCCAGAGAAGAGAGTGTAATATAAGCCCTTGTATGAACGTTACGTTGCCCTTTTGTCCTTAGCAGCACGTTAATCTTGTGAGCATATGGATAATGGTTATACATATTTCATAGCGTGTGCACATACAGAATCGAGGGATATTTATCCTTCAGAGAATACATTCCTAATATGGAAAAAAATCTGAACAGAACTGGCAAAAAAATCGATAATGAAAGATGAAGTGCAGCAACTGCTGATTTTACCCTGGAAGCCCAATTCGGGAGTTAATGCAGGAGCTCCGTGAATATTAGAACTTTGAAGGTTCAAAAACGCCTGAAGGGGAACGGATCCTGATGAAATGGTCCTCTAATTTCATGCTCCTCCAAAAATTGAGGTTTAGGGGAAGAAAAGTATCTACAGAAAGGCAAATGCTACGGATAATATTTCACTGTACTCGCTGATTCCAGAAAAATATGGAATTGTAGGGCGCTAGGTTCAGAAATTTTTACGGGGAGAGATAGAGAAGAGCGAAGAAGGGAAATGGTCGGCAATTGATCCTCTGCCGGAAATTCAGCAGTTTCAGGATTTTACTTCCATAAAATGGTAGTTGAGAGCTTCGAGAACGCCTGGGACACCACGGATGGACTGAAATTGTCCGAAACATCTTGCCATATCGTGATTTTTTTTCTACCAAAAATAGACCTTGAATAATTTAAAGACATCTGAGGAAGAGCAAAGCTGCTGGATTGACGTGAGAGGATACTTCAATTCCAAGACCTTCTCCGAGAAGGCATGTTAAAGCATAGGAAGAAGTCCGAGCTTGCCCCATTCCTATTGCAGAAGATGTACTTCTTCTCACCTCTAATCCTATACTCACGAGCCTCACTTAAATTCCGGAATAACACGGCGAAAAAGAAAGGCGGAGCACGCCTAATCCCTCCATTGGTAGCATTATTCCAAGAAAAGTTCGCTCCAAATCTTCCAGAAAAAGAACCTAATCCAGGAACTATATGAGGAAATTTCGTAGATGTAGAACTGTGGCAGAAGACATACATACGAGGGGCGGGATACAAGATCGTTTTGTAAAATCGCTGAAAAAGTTGTATTAGCTTATTTTAGGTCCTTCATATGGATCACAGTTCTTTTGAGGATCAATTTCGATAATCTAAATTTAGAATTAATCCCTTAATACATATCTCTAGTGAAGGCCCCGCCTTATTTTTTGCTCTCAACGCCTCCCTCTGAGAAAAACTTCAGGGTGAATCTCCAGGTCATGAGACCCTATGATGTAGAAATCTCAGATATCAAAGGTAGACATTCATTTGAGGCAAAAAACCTCTCACTGTTCCCAGGCTTCATTTCCAACAATGAGGTTTATGAGTCCACGTGTCCAATTGCTGATCTCCTCCGGGGAAGTCCAGCAATTCCAGGATTTGTAAAAAGAGTAGTGTCAAAATGTAGAAATGCTCATTACAAGGGCAATAATGGCTTATCTTATAAAAAAGAAGGGGGATCTTGCAATTTCAAAGATGTCCGCAAAAATAGAGGCTGGAAGGTTGAAGGACAGAAAACAATGGCAGAAACTGACAAAAATGTCTGGCACTTTTGAAATCATAAATACAGATATAAAGGACAGCTGATGTGTATATATGCAAGTAGAAATAATTATAAACAAGAAATGGATACTTTGAAAGGTTAAAAATTCCTAAAGGTGACCAGGAACAACAGCTATTGCTCAGGGATATCCAGAAATAAAAAAAAAACACTTCTAAACTCAAAAACGGCTGATGATTCCTATTTTTCCCAATAATCATCTAAATTTCTGCTTATTCCTTATGCTAAACACATTTTGAATGCAAAAGTCCAGAAAAACCTTGATTAACAAGAAAGATCAAGTGGTCCTGAGCAGCAAAATGGCAGTACTATATCAACACTAACTAGCTGAATAGCTGCAGCCCTATCTTGGCAGGATGTTGCAGACCCAAAGAACATAAGCAAACAGTCCGCGTGGATAATGGCTCTGTGGAAGAAAAAGCAATTATTGGAGGGCGCTAAGAAGAATATGAGCGAACGAGCCGCACATCTGAGCTGGCCGAACGAACAGCCCCTAATCCTAAAATCGTTAGCGACGCACACGAAATGCTTTGCGCGCGGATTCATCGGCGGAGAGTAGCACACGCACACGCACTCTTCGCCAAATCGGCAGCGTTTCCGGATGTGCGCAAGGATTGCACAGCCGGCTGTCAGCTACACGACCTGGTTTGACTGTAGAATTGTACTAAAGCTGCTGCAAAATGGACGAGTCAGGCCACATTTGCAATTTCTAAAAATAATTTACGACTTCCTTGGAAAATTAACGATTAACGATTTGCGAATTTTGCATCACAAGGAAAGTGCAAGTCAAGGGTGACCCGATCTGGGAAAAAACATGAAAACTAATGGAAAAAATGAAAATATGGATGTAAGTTATAGCTTTGTAACTCGTCACCCTACCATCAGTCAACAGAAGTGGAGGTCATAAATCAGATAGATAAGTTCTTTGTGGTCTTCAAAAAATTCTCTGCTGATATCGGGTGATCAGTCGAGTGCAGTGCATCTAGTTCAGAAATAAAAGACTGGCAGGATCGCATGCTATCCGAGTAGAACAATTTTTTTTTCATTTGGTCGGGTCTTGGACTGGGACTAGGGACTCGGAAGCGGAGGAAGCTTAGTTCCCAGGCCAAGTTTAACAGTCTGCGCTTCCTATCCTTATGTGGTCTCTTCGTTAACCAGTCACGTCAAATATTGTTGGAGTGTTTTGTGAACGTTCACGAATCCTATTACACAGATACTAGAGGAGAACTTTAATGATAACTTCGTGATCTATGCATTTATCCACAGGTAAATTTTTACGTCCCAAAAAATTCTGCAATTATCTCAACATGGTCAAAAATTCACACGATTTGATAACTGAACATAGATGGACATGAAGGAAGGGATCCACAAAGATCCAGATAAGAAATTCGAGCAGTTGAAAATTGGCATCAACCCAAGGCCTGGATGTATCACAAAGACCACATAAGGTATACGTGCAAACGCCAGTGTTAACGATAGGTAAATTTGAGGAATTTTAAAACGTTAACCCTGGATAATCTCAATAATGCATATGGCAGCAGATAAGAAATAGAAAAGAAAGGCTGTGTTTCTTCCGTAGGATCTAGGCCTCACCCATCACAGGCCTTTCTTGTGATTCCTAGAGCAACTGTTTCTACTAGTACAGGCCCGATTGAAGCGATTTGGATTTAGACAGCTTCACATGCCTATCTTCCAGGACCAGTCCTGACTATCCCGTTTAATGTGGGACGAAATAAGAGCTCGCATTTATTCCTAATAATTTTCTCCAGAAACTGCCAGAAAATATGAGAACCTCACAAGAAGATACAAACAGACAGAAGGAATCTAATGGTGAGTCTATAAAATGTAGATGACTTTGCTCAAATTTGCAAGAATTGTATACATACAATTTGCCGGGAAAAATAACGACATAAAGCATAAATACAGGGGGGGGGGCGTAAGTTATTGTACATCGTTGTATATTATTATTATTTATTATTATTAGTTATTATTATTATTATTATTATTATTATTATTATTATTATTATTATTATTATTATTATTATTATTATTATTATATTATTATTATTATTATTATTAGTTATTGTACATCGTTGCATAAATATGTATAATTGTAGCATGGATACCAGTTCATGTAAATATAGAGAATCAGACTAAGACGAAAGGAAAATATTGAAAAATGATAAATCTTCCAGCGGATAAAGAGGTGAAGGTTTTCCAATCACACCGAAAAAACTGTCAGTGCCACAAAATTTGGTGCATCATGCGCATATATTAAAGCAGCCATGAATAGCTAAGCGACGGAATGCATATCGAGCATTCAATTCATGGCGGTCACTGTTATGCGAATGGGCATCTGATTTAGCAAGGATTTGTTCATACTTAAGCCAAATCGAGGATAGAGTAGGATATAAGCGAAAAGAGAACTTGGTCCGGAAGCGAATGCGACCTGCCTCAAGAAAAGAATCACCGCATGGCTGCTGACATATGCAGTTGCATCCTAGAAGAAGAATACTTATTGATTATTGATTTAACTTATTGATTTACTACTAAATTATTGATTTAACTGACTTATTGATTCACCTTATTTATTTATTTAATACGCTCCTGGACGAGCTGCAACCCCAAGAAAGGTAAACCACAACAATTGACCAGAAATGAAAGAAAAAACTCTTGTTTGAACAAAATAATAGTGGAAAATCCAGCCTTGAATGAAAAAAAGAAGAGCCAGAAGGAACCGTTGAGATTACCTATGGTAAACGTGTCAATACCCAAAGTTACCCTTAAGCGGATAGCCATCATCATGTATATCCATGCGTGTCAGTGTCTATACCCAACATCTACCCGTGGGTATGAGATTACCCGTCCTTTCGATGATGCATCCGGGGTCTTATCAACCTTGTAATCATACCCAGGGTCAGCAACTGGGTACAGACGCATATGTAAACATGCTGACATTAGGTAAATGGTAAATTTGGGTACGGTCATACGTTTACCATGGGTAATTTCAATGATGCATTCTGGCCCAGAGGCAAATAACTTTATCCTCAGGGTAACTAGCATTTGAAGGGTAACTTTATTCCTGGACCGTTCTGGATTATAGGACTAACTGCTCGGGTATGACCCCTAAGGGAACGATCATGGATCCCTAGATCCCACTGCAAATTACATCGGGACTATTTTGAAGCTATAGGGTCTGTTTGAAGGTATTTATTAGCATCGCTATTCCAGAAATTCGGTAATTTCGTTGGGAATGCAATAGAAGACGAGAGAGCAAGAGTGAATTCAGGATGAATGGACGTTCACGTGCAACATCCGGAAAATTTTCCGTTGCAGAATACGAGGGGCTAATTGATGGCCAGTCAAGAGGTATGCCCCCACGTGACATCCGGTCTGCCGGCTGACTTCCTCATGCTCTAGCCGACGACGTATGTCAAGCCGATAACCGCGTATCCACAGCTACGAGGAACTAAGTTATCCCTAAGACATAGTCGACTAAACGAGTAGCGCTAGCTCCGCCCACTGGCCTCTGACTTCTTGAATACTACTGAGACCGAACAGCGAAAAGTCATGTAGCAGCTGGAAAAAGTCCCGGGATAATGGCTAATTTTCTTACTGTAATATATTGCCAGGTGGGGAAAAAAGGCACACTTAGCTATTGAGCTCTGGATCGGGGCTACTACTACACTACCGACATACTGCCAGCTTCAGCAAACGTGAGTACTGGACTCGTTCGAAATTCCGAACCGCAAGGGGTGAGTACTGCCACGTTGGCTCACTTCCAGCTTCCAGAACTGACGCAGTTCAAGTTTCGAAAGCATCAATCACAGTCGCTTAGCCACGCCCCTTCTCCCTCATGATGTTACAGGCCCGGAGGAAGTCCAAAGTAGATTTGTTTAGTATGAGATTTTCACAAAAAAAAACATCAGCAAGATGAATAAAAATTAGCTACAGATAAAGCTAGGAGAAAAATCAAGTATGTAGGCTCCGCTCACAATGTCCACAGCGAAAAATGATAGTTTCTTCAGATTTCTTAGTAATTTGGAAACAAATTGGCAAGGATAATCGCAAAATATAATTTCAATCTGTGGAAAAAACGGGTGTTCATCCTCGTGAGGGAAAATGGGGCGGTGCCACACTACGGTGATTGGTGCATTAATCGATCGCAACGATCACAGTGGCCTGGTAACGCCCCATCTTTCCTGACGATGAAATACACTCTGGGAAAAACGAAATAGAAAGTGACGGGACAAAAAACGACGCTGCTTCGCTATGTGTTATTAATTTGGTTTATAGTCAAGGCGACACCGAGCGACTTCGCCATAATTGCTGATCTCTGCAATATGCTGACAGAGCAACTCGTCTCTCAAAGAACTACCCCCTGCAGGCCTAAGGCTATAGAGCTTTTGATGCGCTCCCACTTGGAACAAGAAGCACTGAGTGCTTGTCTTCACCTTTCTCCCGAGGAAAAACTCCTCTCCATAGGAAAACTCGGCCCGACACTCAAGCTGAACACGTCCGCCGCGCTTTTTTCCCGGTCAGATGCTCTTTGACAGCTATGTCTAACACGTGCTTCACTATTTGAACACACACATTGCACGTCTTATATTACAGCACACCTAGTTATGACTGACGGGGTTGACATTAACAGCGAGGACGATGCATAGAAATGCGTGGAAAAGAAGATTCCACGAGGGAAATTGCAGAGCTTGAGGGTTTTCCTCAAAGTTGAGGCTCGTAACATGAGTGAGGGTGAGGTAATTGAAGTGGACATCGCGCCGAATTTAATTATCTCGGAACGCAGCGATTAATTTAGGGCTGAGAGGAAATGCCGTTGAAAAAGCGCTGAAATGTTGTTCGCCACGGCTCTACGCTGAGTTATGGCGTTGTGTTGACGAGTACATCGGGGAAAAGTCGTTGTTATTGACAGAAACATGTTCTAATCGCAGCGTTTCCATGTTATCTGCCGCGAAAAATATGACAGGTGATTGAAAATACTTTGCGCCGGGGACGAGAATCTGTTTTGCAAACATTTCATGGAGAGGAGGCGGGGTCATCGGCAGCAAAATCGTAGAACTGCCGTGATTCTTCTAGGAATCCAGAAATTATTGGTGAATTTGTCATAGCCACTAGGCAGTGGTATTTTTTGGAAAGTTGGGTAAACAGAAGGAATTGTTCATGAAATTTCACAGAGGACATGTTTACATGCAAAGCAGTGCCGAAGCAAGTCACTACCCCAACCCCCCCCCCCGTCCCTCCCCGTCTCCAAATCCCCTTTGAAAGACCTCCATTCTGGACTACCATAGTTTGGGGAGTGGTTTGCACCATTGCTGATAGGAAATAGTGACTAGTTATTTGTAAAAAAAAAATCACAATAGGGCATGACTTAGGTAAGAGGCACACAGCAACAGTGGTAAAGATCTTGAAATTGGACGAGTTGAACGGGGGACCACCATAATAGATCAAATACGACTCTTTTTCCAGAACAGCAAAAATCAAAAAGCCAAAGTGAGTTTAATTAAAACCTCTGCTATTGATCTTCACAGGCCCTTATAAATTTACCTCCTTTAAATAGGGCTGGAGCACTGCAAAGAGAAAGGATGGAGATGTGGGGGTTTGGTTAAGCTCCGCGATTGGTCAATTAACCCGACGAGCCAATTAGAGGCCCCCGTTTCTGGTACAACTCTTCCCTAATTTTCAAAACAAATATGCTGTAATTACAGTGAACTCCAAACGGTCGTAGACAAGGGCCGTGACCGCGGCGCGGTTTTCCACCGTGTCTCTGCCCAGTAGGTCCGCTGCCTCAGTGCAGCAGACAACCAGAGTACCCGCGCCGCGGTCTCGACCCTTGTCTACGACCTCTGGGGTTCACTGAACGTTGCTTGTAAATGCTTGGTAATATTTTTCGCCAATTAATAACACTGAATGGTTTTGTAGATGTGCAAAAATTTTTATTTTCCTTCGCCACGCCCACTTTTCCATGGTTCTTTTTAGCCAAGCTCAGCCGATTCGAAATCCTTTTATCCGCTTCCTCGATGGAGAAACCGCGCGAACGATGAAATTCAAAGCAATCTTGCGAATACGACAGTATGAAGCTTTTTACTGGGGATAGATGTACATATGGTAAATGCAGAACAAATTCGAGGACCTTGTGAAATCTACTGGGAAATTCATTGATTCAGCACGTGGCTTAGCAGGTGCATTGCCAATGAAAAATGATTAAGGAGGCTAAGAAGACAAAATATGGAGAGGAAGTGAAAATGCGGACACGAACAAGAAAAAACACGTCTCGGTAGAAGGTTACCCTGTGGTTAACCTCCAGGGAATGTTTGCTAATACCAAAGTTTCCATCAAAGTGGAAATTATAGGAGGATTACGCAGTGGGAAACCAGCATTGAATGCGGATTCAGGAAGACTGTGCCATGGAGAAATAGCAGCTCAGAACTCCTACCACCGTTACCAATAAGGGATACCTGTAGGTACTTCAATTACGGATAATAGGCTGGATAAAATAGAAGTAGGATGGATATTTCAGCAGAAAAAAGCCAGTAATGGATAAACAAACTGTCGAGAGTTTTCATCATTTCCAGAAGAAATCCTTGATTTCCGGAAATCGCCAGAGCAACGTTGCTGTACAAGTACGCCCGCCCGACATATGTTCAGTTGGCCGCGTAGTTTATGTTTCGTTTCAGGTTACAGTACAAACACGCGTAGTTGTTAACGGCAACGGGCATTCACGGGAATTCTCCACACCGGAATCACGTGGGATTCATGCGCTTTGGTTTTTTGAACCTTTGGGCTTTGAAATTGGCCGGTTTTAACATCTTTTAAATATAATATTTACGTATTTAGCGCGTTTATAGTCGAGGTGTAGATTTATTGGGTGAAATAATGAAAATGAAATGATTATTAGCGATAAAGACACCTTTAATGTAAAGGCATTCAGATGGGGAGTCCTTAAGCCACAAGGATGCGTAGAAATGGCAGTGCCACAAAAGGTACGCTGCTGAGCGGTGATTGGTCGATTCATGTGCGCGTTGCGGCCGCAGGTTGGAGAAGCGCTACGGAGAAATAGACAAGTTTTCTGGTCTCGAGAGACAGAGAAATGCTATGGGGGCCGGCAAACTGTAAGGAGGTGTTCGCCGATGTCATTCATGCGTCGAGTTTGAAGGACCAATTTGGATTAAGCACACGCTTGCGGTGCGGTCGCGTCGCGGCGTACCTCGTCACTGCCCGCGATAGAAATTCTCCAGAATGTTTTCGGACCAAGTACATAGAGTCACTCCGGAAGTGTCCTCGTAGCACAAAAATTACTAAAAAAACAGCATTTTCAGGCCTATCTACACCACATCACGGCTACTGGCCCAGTAACCGCGACGCAGCGACGAGCGGCGCGGTGGTCTAGCCAGTCCAACTTCCGTGGATACTGCACAGTTGATTCAGTAGCAGTAACACTCCTGTCACTGAACCTGAATGAAAAAGTCACAAGAAAACGAAGTACGCGAGATGTAAACGTGGTACAGTGCCGATCAATCATGTTTGCCTCGTGGAATATGGCCCATCTGGTCTGCCGCGTCGCACCACCTATACAACGCGGTAGACCGCTGCGCAGCCGCTCGCATAGGTCTTTAATCATGCAAACCTAGCACCAACTTTCTTTAAGGTAATATATTAACGCGGAAGGACAGGAAAAAAATAACATAGTGCGTCGCTGTATCACTCAGGCGATTAACACAAGAATGCATTGAGGCATGCATTTTACTCATAGTTTTTCAACACCAGAAATGTGAGCTGAATTTTGCTGGATAGCTGTCTCATTTACTGGACAACGAAGACCCGCCAGTATTCCGGCTCAGCTGCCTCTATACCTATCTCCTTGGAATGCAAGAATCATCTAATGTTCAACTGTTTTTAGTAGATTAGCCATCATGAGAACTTTTGAACCACCACGTGAATTTATGACGTCATTAAATGCAGCTCCTACTGACATCACTTACTGCAAGCCGAACAAGTTATCGGCGGTAAACCTACGTAAAAAGTAAATCCTCTCATACAGTTCTGTATTGATCGATCTCTATAGAGGACTTGCTATTTCATTCATTCCTATTGAAAACCCACATTTTTTAACGACATCTTTAGTTTTGCTATTGATTAACTCAAAAACTATTAGGTTACTGCTTTTTCAGCCGGATTTTAAGGATTGATTCCGGTTGTTCGCTTCTAGCTAACGTACTCAAATTCTCCTTCTATCTAGCATCCATTTGAGACCGCATGCATAATTGAGATTACCCAGGGTAAACGTCTCAGCACCACGCAACTTTACCCACTGTTGACACGAGCGTCAACACGTTTACCATGGGTGGTCTCAATGGTGCATCCAGGCCCAGCCTGTTTTCCCATGTGTGACACTGCCTATACTCAGGAGCCATCCATGAGTAATCTCACCCATGGGCATGAGGTTACCAGTGGCGGACGCAGGGCCACCCGATAATGGCTCGCCGAATTTCTGAAATTCGTTACAAACAAATAAAACCTTGTTTTAGTTCATTTGTGATTGTTTATCTCTATTATTACTTTTAAATATCAATTATTTGTTATTTATTATTGAATTTAATATTTTGTCNNNTTCGGCAGGTCTTCGGCTCTCTCCTCAGGGATAGTGTCGACCCTAGTAGACAGGTTAAACATGTCATCGGCTCCCTCCGGGTGGAAGCGTTCGACACTAGGAGACAGGTTAAGTGGAATGGTCCTCGACGCTCTCAGGATGGAAGGGTTTCAACCATCACCCGCTGATTCTTGTAAGCAATGGAATGATTACCGGTATCATGTGGGCATATCACTAAGGCTCATCGGCGGTGTACTTCATTTTGACATCCATGGCTCCTATGACTCGACGATCAAGTTTTGCTTTCGGTCGACGGCTTAAGATGAGGAAGCAGCGGTTCCCACGTCCGGACAGGTGGGTCGATCGCGTTGACGGATCCTATCGGAAGCTTGATTCATCCATAGTAGACAGGTTAGACAGGATAGGTTGAATGGTCCTCGGAGCTCTCCGGATTGATGGGTTTGATAGTAGCAAACGTATTCGGCAGGTCTTCGGCTCTCTCCTCA